>JAJOOO010004397.1:0-32050 GCA_029582685.1 Solanum piurae | reverse complement strand
CTCACTAAATAAATCGGTGAATAGCCAAATCGCTTTGGCGAGCTAGGTCGAGCTCGCCGACAGGATTGGCTTAAAAAATTGTTAAAAATAGATGATGGGAAAAACCTTTCGGCGATTCTCCGACTACTTTCAGCGAGCACGGGTTTGTCCGCCAAAAGTTACAGTGCAACAAGGGTTCAGGAGTGCAGACAAACGGAGATGAAGAATACGTTCGCCGAGTTGCAGAGTGCTTTTGGCAACCTCAAGCTTCTCGCCAAAAGTTACAGAAACCAACTACAAATACAACATGAATTTTAAGGCGAGATATGCACATTAGGCAAACCGCCGAGTAGTTCGGCGAGCTCGACCTAGCTCACCAAACAGCCCAACATGCCTAAATTTGACCCATCTTCTTGAATTCAACCCTGCAACCTCCGAAAACAAAATTAAACTATGCACTAGTACAATTAAGCTCAGACCCATAATACTCAACCATGCTAAACACCACGCATGCACAATCCCACAAAATTTAACTCATTTCGACGCTCAACAAAGGGAGTTTAAATATCAAGATAAAATGGGTAAGATTTATGAATTAAACTCGGAATTAAAACAATCTCAGCCTATCAGAGAGACCCAGCACACATCAATACAATAAGCCCAATTCCATAAGATACCAAATTTTTCAAAGTAATCTCGGGGTTCGGGAAAACTAACCTTTTATGCCGATCAAAGTTCTTTGAAACGCTAGAAGGCAATGTAATCCCAAGTCCAAACACCAATTAATCAACTAAAATACTTAGAAGATGCGAAAAATTTGGAAATATTAAGTAGGTGCGATTTTGCGAAAGTCGAGAGTGAGGGGAAATGAAGGGGTTGAAAATTTAAACCTATGGCTTTATAAAAACTACCCAGATCTCGCCCATTCGGCGACGTTAGTATTTCTCATTGATCTACTCGTCGACACACAGAGTGGTCACTTACCTCGCCGATTTTTATAGGACCTTCAGTCAAAGTGAGGGTCCAAACGGCGGTTTACATCGGGATCACCGACCTGTTCAACGATTCGTTGGATGGACTTTTAGTTTACCAAATCTAATTTCCACACCCTCTCCACACTTTAACCTGCACAATTAACACACCATTATTTCTAAGACAAAAAATAAAGCATTTAATCCCTTGAGTTGCATCCCAAGAAGCGCCTTAGTTAACGTCGTGGCCCGACTCCAGTCCTTACTCACTCTCCATCATTAGGGTTGTCCTTAGTGTTACTAGGTAACCCCAATAGTTCATTTGAGTGGAGAGTGGGCACTGCATAACTCATGAGTGTCCTGATCAGCTGGATTGATCTAGATTTAGAGCCAATCATCTGATTCAACACTTCAATATTCTCCTTTATCTCTTCCAACACTCAATCTTGTTTGGTGATCTTTTGGAGAATGATTTGTAGTGTGTCCTCGACACTATTGTTCTCCTTGTCTCTAGACTTTTTCTGCTCATGAGGGGGTATGTAACTCCCTTGACTTTTGCACTAGTCCTCCACTTTCGATATTTTGGTGGCCAAATTGTTCAGCTAAGTTAGCACTGCGGTTAACTTGAAGTCCCTTTGGACTTTTTGATTCGTCTCAGCCAATTTGCTACAATTTCCCTCAGCCATGCTTAGGGTATTTTCCTACGACAAAAACTCAAAGAAAAACAAAACTAAACATAAAGTTAGTAAAATACGACTATGTAGAACAAGAATTTTACCAAACTAAAATTTCTTAAATAACACCAGTCCCCGGCAGGGGCGCCAATTTGATGTTTGCGTACAAGACACAACTTCCAATTCAAGTGTCTACGATCGTACAATAGTAATATAACCCAAACGAATGGGTTGGGGTCGACTCCTAAGGGAGCGATTGCTGAAAATTAATGGTTAAGCGCAAAAATGCTAAAGGTAACCGTAGCTAAAAACATTATCGAGTAAAAACATACTAAATTAAAAGAGTTTGACACGAATGTCAATTATCAATGGGGGTTTGTAGTCAAGTAACAACTAAAAACAGTAAAATAATGAAAGATGCGAATATGGAGACGTGATTCTTGGGATGTGATAGGAATACAATATAAACTAGACTATCGGGTACATGTTTTTGATAGTAAATTGTTGAACATTTGTGACTAGGCTAGACTATAGTGGGGGTAAATTCGCTCTCGAGCAACTTACCCCGAATCAACTTTGTTTCTCTCGAACAATGAGTTGCAATATTAAGAACAGCCTCCACCTTAGCCCATTCACTCTCTCGAGTTGAATATGTGGGAGAAGGACTAGGATTCACTCTATCGAGTTGAACCCATGTCGACCCAATAGCACCGGCTATCAATTTAGTAGTCTTGGTTTTACGACCTCTCTCTCGAGCAACTAAAAACACTAAGATGAAATCGTATTTGCAACTACAAGCCCATTAAGTTCATACACAACTACTAAATGAAATCACATTCAAACAACAAATAAACCATCAATAAGCAAGACCCAATAGATAATTTAACCCATATTCACAAAATCACACCCCAAGAATTGGGGTATTAGCTAGACATGTAAAAGAGGAAGAAAATGATACCAAATCGAAGTAACATCAACTGGGTATGATTTATTTTCACTTAAAACGAGTCAAGGATGAAGATTCTTCAAGACCCACACCCAATTTCTTGGAGATGAGAACCTTCAAATCTTCGAAGCTCAAGAATAAAGTCTCCAAATTATATAAAATTGTTCTATTCTAAAACTTGATACTAAAACAGCTTGATACTAAACTAAAGGTTTTAAATGGGTGTTTATAGTTGTCAAAAACTGTGTTGTGAAGGGTCACTTTGCGCAGTTAGTGGGGATCGCCGATGCACTCGGCGATCCACCCTTTGGTCTGCTTCATCGTCTTTCAACTCTTGCCTTCAGTATCTTCACGTTCTGGATCATTGGGCAGTATAATACTGGCTCACAGAACTGCTTAGAAACAAGCCAAATGCTCCATTTCATCGCCAACTTGATCTTTCCGTTCAGGGCGCAGCACACTTGAACAAAAGCTAAGATTGTAGGCCTTTCGGCAACTCGTCTAATGGAATAGGCGATCATCAAGCCGTCTTTTCTTCCATCTTTCATCCACTCTATTCCTTTTGTTGCTCGATAGCGTCCATGCTTTGTCTCTCAATTCAAATACCTGAAACATAAGGGTTTACATAAGATATTGAGACAAAATAATCATTTGAGGAGACTAATTCTATCAAAAACAAGCCTTAAATGAGTCCAAATTGTGGACTAATCAACATTTTGTTGTTTGCGTAATCAAGACACAACTTCCAATTCACGTGTCTTCGATCGTACAATAGTAATATAACCCAACCGAATGAGTTGGGGTCGAGTCCCAAGGTAGCGGTTCCTAAAAATTAGTGGTTAAGAACAAAAATGCTAAAGGTAACCGTAGCTATAAACATTATCGAGTAAAAACATTCTAAATTAAAAGAGTTTGACACGAATGTCAATTATCAATTGGAGTTTGTAGTCAAGTAACAACTAAAAATAGTAAATTAATGAAAGATGAGAATATGGAGACCGGATTCTTGGGATGTGATAGGAATACGGAATAAAATAGACTATCGGGTACATGCTTTTGATAGTAAATTGTTGAACATTTGTGACTAGGCTAGACTATAGTAGGGGTAAATTCTCTCTCGAGCAACTTACCCCGAATAAACTCGGTTTCTCTCGAACACCGAGTTGCAGCATTAAGCACATCCTCCACCTTAGCCCATTCACTCTCTCAAGCTGAACCCATGTCGATTGAATACCACCGGCTATCGATTTAGTAGTCTTAGTTTTATGACCTCTCTCTCGAGCAAGCCAAAAACACTAAGAAGAAATCGTATTTGCAACTACAATCCCATTAAGTTCATACACAACTACTAAATGAAATCACATTTAAACAACAAATAAACCATCAACAAGCAAGACCCAAAATATATTTTAACCTATATTCACAAAATCACACCCCAAGAATTGAGGTTTTAGTTACACATGTAAAAGAAGAAGAAACTGATACCAAATCAAAACATCAATTGGGTATTATTTATTTTTACTTCAAACGAGTCTAGGATGAAGATTCTTCAAGACCCACACCTAATTTCTTGGAGATGAGAACCTTCAAATCTTCAAAGTTCAAGAACAAAGTCTCCAAAATGTAAAAATTGTTTTATTCTATAACTTGATTCTAAAACAGCTTGATACTAAACTAAAGGTTTTAAATGGGTATTTATAGTTGTCAAAAAGTGTGTTACGAAGGGTCAGTCAGCGTAGTTATTCCGGATTGTCGATGCACTCAGCGATCCGCCCTTTGGTCTGCTTCATTGCCTTTCAGCTCTTGCCTTCAGCATCTTCGCGTTCTGGATCATCGGGCGGTAAGGTATTGCTTCGCGGAACTTCTCGGCGACACGCCGACTGCTCTATTTCATCGCCAACTTGATCTTTCCCTATAGGGCTCAACACACTGGAACAAAAGGCGAGATTGTAGGCCTTTAGGTCACTCACCTAATGGATTAGGAGATCATCAAGCTGTCTTTTCTTTCTTCTTTCAGCCACTTTGTTCCTTTTTTTGCTCGATAGCATCCATACTTTGTCTCTCAATTCAAATACCTGAAACTTAAGGGTTTAAATAAGATATTGAGACAAAATATGCATTTGAGTACACTAATTCTATAAAAAAAAAGAGCCTTAAATGAGTCCAAATCACGGACTCACCAACACCCCCAACTTAAAATTTTGCTTTTCCTCAAGCAAACTCAAGTTTAGTAGCTCAAAAGGGATGTCTCAAAAAGTTCTACACAAGACTCAGTAATGAATGCACACACCAAGACTCACTTTACTCATGCAAAGATCAATTGTGCACACAAATATTCAAGTTGTGACTCACCATTATCAAAGAATCTCATGCTCACAATACTTGCTTAAAATGAAAGTTCAAGCTCAACCAATGTGTTCAAATGCCCTCACAAAAAGAATGATTCCATATTCACACAATAGTTCGCAATTCAAAGGAGGAACACAATGCATAATTTCACCCATAGGTTTGCCGTATTTTCCAATCGACATTTGTTTTAGCTCACTCAAGATCAAAAAGGTCTTTTTCAAGGCTTGTAATGTGGCTGAGTACAAAGGTATGGTCATTTAGGCTCAATGGCTATAGTCCTCATGAAATGTGGTGTAAAAAGCACTTCATTTCCTTTTCTTCATCATTCTCATTTGTGTTCACAAGTAGTCCCATTATTCACGTCCAATGGATAGTTGGAAACCCCATTTTCTTTTTGCATTTTCATAACTTTATTCCATAACTTTTTCTTTCTTTTCTTTCTCTTTATTTTTATATGAAGGTGTTCCATTTTTTTCAAAACCCTTTGTAAGAAGGGGGCTTTCTTGTATTTCTTGGTTTACCATCTATTTTCACCACACCCCCAACTTAGGCTTTTGGCCTAGGTTAGATATACAAACTAAACACAAAACATAAGGATTATGCGTATGGGGTAAAGAAAGGTCATTGTTTTATCAAGTTTTTTCCATAGAAACGTAAGGTTCAAGGGGTGTTCAAAAGAGGTTCATAAATTCTCACAAGGTAGGCCACAAAAGAGGTATATGTCAAGTTAGCTCACACTCTTTAAAGTTTCCTAGGATCATCTCATGAGTTCACATCACTCAGTAAACTAGACCAACATGGAAAATTCTAGGATCCATCAAACATGGTTCATCGTAAGCTCATCACACAAGGCATTGACACGACAGTCAAACAAGACTCCACACTTTCACAAGTGTGCAACGATCATCACAAGAGACTCAATTCTATAATAGGCTAGTCACAATAAGATGCAAAAAGTTAACATATTGTCTATGCAACTTCACTTGGCCTCATCGTAGCTGCACATTCATGGTTGTTCGATTATAAGAACTATTCAAGTCATCAGTATTGATTGGAACCGACACTCAAATTTGCAAAAGAACAGCCACATTCAACACAGAAGGGGTGGCATAAATTTTCGGAAGGGTTAAAATAATTTTACAATTTAAAATACGGAGCCACAAGCTCAAACATCTACAAGAACATAATATTAACACAATTATAAATTCCAACCCAAATATATAAACAAAATAAATATGCACAAAGGTGGGCCTCATCCCACCACAAACAAAAAAATATTTGTCCCCAAATACAAATGAATTAAAGTATCCAAAAAATGAGCAAAAGTAAGACAGAGAGGGAGGTAAAGAAAGGATCTTGTCTATGCAGTCTCTCCATCTGTCTGGGCCTCAGTGCCCGATGAAGTAGTCTGTAGTTGGGTATCACTGCCTGGAATAGTGCTCGATAGCTAGGCATCAATGCCCGGAGTCACCTTTCATGGAATAGTAGTGCCAGATCAAATATGAGTTATTGTGGACGTCTCAGTTAGTGATGTCTAGATCACCGACTGCACAACCGTCTCTATAAGATCTGGCAAATCTATAAATATGCTCTCTTCTCAGCGCTCAATCATCTCCTCATCAGTCTCAGAATCCGACTCCTCCTCTGATGTACCATCCCTCTGTACTTCTTCGGTGGTGGCCAGAGGAATCTCTGAAGTCTCTGGGGCATCTTCATCAACAACAGTCTTTATTAATGAATTAAAGTCGGTAGACTTTAGATAGTGCACGTCCTTCCTCAATTTTTCTACCTCGGCTTTCAAAGTCGTCACCTAAGAGGCCTCCCCCTATCTACTCTCACAAGCTGTGACTCTCACAGTCAACTCATCAACATAAGTCTGGAGGGGAGTGAGTGCATCAAGTATGATTCTCTCGATCATCCCAGGGATGGATCTCTCGAGTCGGGTCGCCCGCATATCAGCTATTGGGCCAAAGTCTCCATCTTCAAGATCATGGCCTGAGTAATCCTGACAGGCTGGGAGGAGGAGAAAGCACCTGGGGGATATGAAGAAGAGGAAGGAGCGGATGTACCTAAAGGCCTAGAGGCCGGAGTAGGTGAAGATGCCTCTGCAGGTAACGAGTCAACATCAACCTCCGGAGAAATATCTACCAGAACTGCTCTCCTCCCGTCAGCCTTCTCTCGTATGTACTTGGTCTCAATACGTCGGATGTCAGTGGAGGATGAAGGGGTAACCTCAATATCCCTTGTAGTGTCCCGGGGTACTCTAGCACGCCGGCACTATTAAGTTATCAGAACTATGAATGGCAGAGAAGTTTGTTTCTGCTTGGCTCTCATGGCCTTCTTCTATGAAATTAGTAGCCCTAGGTCGATGCGTCGCCTAGACATGATAGAACCAAGGCAATCTGCTTTAGGATGGCGCAAAATGGACTCGTTATGGGATGGCATTATCGTGCTGCTGATAAAGGCAAACCAGAACCTGGCAGTAATGCTCAAGTCCCTGTTCTCAATAGGAACCCCTACATTCATCCACCTCGGGGTGGTGTCAGAAAACAGAGGAGCCAACCACCCTTTCAAGTCATCTAGGGACTGAGGAATGGGCAACCTCTCGTAAGGAAGTTAATAGAGCAGTGGTCTATCCAAAACAGTGTTAATAAATTCACTGTCGCACTCAACTTCCTTCCCTCTGATCATGAACGACTTCACCGGTCTGAATTCACTCGCCTTCTTTTTATTTTTGGGCACCAATTCCCCATAAGTTGTACATAATTCCTGGACCCAGGTAAGAATGTAAGGTCCTTGGGGCCTGGTGAACTGTTCAAACTCCTGGTAGTGGAGGGTCTTCATCACTTCTGAATACTTCCCGTCTAAGCCTTCTGTTGAAAGTAGCTTCTCCTCGAGGAGGGTTCGTAAATCCTCACTTTTTAATCTATTCAGGAGCCTAAGAGGAGGCACAAAAGGAAGCGAAGGGGTCACAAGAGTTGATGAGCTGGAATTGACTCTGTTGCAGGAGGGGTGGCAGCTGATCAAGCCCTGGTGGACATGGGTTGAGATCTAGCCCGAATCTCATCTCTTGAGGAAATTAAAGGCATCTCGTCTTCAGGCTCAGACAAATTATCCCGGGTGTCAACAACCACTCTCTCAGCTGAGTGCTTCTTTCTTTTGCCTTTTTCTCCCGGTAGGTGTTCTTGCCATCTCTCTTTTGGAGGATTTGCTCCTCCTTCATTTATCGTAATGCCCCGTGCTTTTTGCTGGGGTGGCGTGGTTAGATTAATCCGAACCATATCTGCAAAACATTAAAGACAATTTAAATAATAATCACACTGAAGCATAAAAAATTAATTGCAGCCAGACTCGCCGATCCAGTCGGTAAGTCGCCGACCCTCTTTGGCGAGCTAGATCAGGCTCGCCGAAAGGACTGGCTAAAAAATTATAGCAAATCGGCGATGGGAAGGACCTTTCGGTGAATCGCCTACTACTTTCGGCGAGCAAGGGTTTTTCCATTGAAAGCTACAGTGCAACAAGGGTTTCAGGGGTGCAGACAAAGGGCGATCAAGCATACTATCGGTGAGTCACCGAGTGCTTTTGGCAACCAAAGGCTTCTCACCGAAACGTACAGAAACCAACAATACATATAACATGAAATTACAGGAACGATGGGGTCATTAGGCGAACCGCCGAGTGGTTTGGCGACCCAGCTCGCAAAACGGCCCAACGTGCCTATTTTCAATCCACATTATCAGACTCAACCCCGCAATCACCGAAAACAAAATCAAAGCATGCAATAGTAAAATTAGGCTCAGACCCATAGCACCTGTCACCCCGGAATACTCAGACTTCTTCCAGTTTTTCCAAATTTGGCCATTTGACGACAATTGCCCTTAAGAAGGGTGTCACCCTCTCTATCATTGAGCAATATACCTCATTTAGCGCAAACACGGGCTACTTAGACTTCACCCAATCAATTTAAACAACATGCAAGAACAACCCAACAAAATTTCATCCATTTAAAAGCATAAAATTATGGGTATTCGATGATCAAAACAATACGGGCAAGATTTTAAAATTAAAATTGGCATTGAGACAATCGATTCCTATCATAGAGGCCCAGCACATGACAATACGATATGATCATTGCAAATGAGTGTAAAATTTTCAAAAGTAAATTTAGGATTCGGAGACCAACCTTAGAGGCCGATTAAAATAGGATTGATATTATAGGAGGCAAAGGAATCCTAGTTCTGAGCATCAATCAAGAACCAAAACACTAATGAAAAGAAAGATTGTTGAGAATATTAACTAAGTGTGAGTTTGTGAAGTTTGAAAGTGAGGGAAAGTAATGAGTTTGAAACTTTAATACCTTTGGCCATATATAACTGTCCAGTTTAAATCCATTCGGCGATGTTAGTCACGTTCGCCGATCCACACGGCGATGCACCGAGTGGTCACTTACCTCGCCAATTTCTACAGGATCTTCAATTTCTTTGGGGGTTAAGACGACATTTTTAATCGTGGTCGCCGACCTGGTAGGCGACTCGCTAAACTGCTCTTGAGCTCGCCAAGTTTTACAGGCTCTGAGTTAAAATTTTGTTGAGCCAAACGGCGGATCAAATTGGGCACGCCGACCTCTTTGGTTATACGCCGACTGGACCATTTGCTCGCCAATCTGCATTCTCCAAAGACTTTTCGCATTTAAACCTGCAAAACCAACAGACCATTATTTACAAAAACAAAACTAAAGCATTTAAAGGTTTCGGGTTGCCTCCCAAACAGTGCCTTAGTTAACGTCGTGGCATGACGCAAGTCAACACTCAAACCTCATTTTTGGGGTTAGCCATAGTATCACTAGGAAAGTCCCTATTTTTCTGCGAGTAAAGATGGGTCAACACATGACCCATAGGGTTCTCCAGCAGCTGGACAGATCTGGAATGAGAACCAATCATTTGCTTCATCACTTTGATGATCTCCTTCATTTCTTCCAACTCTATATCCTGGTCAGTCACCTTATGGAGAATGATTGAGAGCATTCCGTCAATGCGTTAAACCTCATTCTCATTTGGACTTCTTCGCTCATGAGGAGGGATGTATGCATCCTTCCTTTTGCATTGAACTTCGATCTCCACCATATTTTTGACCAACTAATCCATCTGAGTCATTAGTGTGGCCAACATGAAGTCTGTTTCTACTTTTTGGTTCGTTTCAGCCATTTGATCAAGCAGTTAGGCTGCTATCAAATATGGTTGTTTTGCAATTCCTCTCGGAATGAGTTGGTCGACCAACACCTTATTTCCGGGACCAAGACTTCTATAGAAACATTCAAGGAGGGCTATGTCGGGAATGTCATGAGTTGGGCATTGAGTTACTAGTTCTTTAAACCTTGCCTATGATTTATGGATCTGTTCACCTTCCAAATGCTTGAAGGTTAGGATGCGATTCTGGAACATCATTATTTCTAATGTAGGAAACTCCATTAGCTCGCAAGTACTGTTCGATATCATCTCCCCAGCTTTAAAGTACCAACAAGCAAAACAAAACTAAAAATTAGGTAAGTGAACTACAACGAACAAAAACAAAATTCGTCTTAACCAAAAAAATTCATGTAACACCACTCCCCGACAGAGGCACCATTTTGATGTGTGTGTAATCAAGAAACAACTTCCAATTCATGTGTGTGCGATCGTACAATAGTAATATAACCCAACCGAATGGGTTGGGGTCGAGTCCCAAGGGAGTGGTTTTGAGAATTAATAGAAAAATAAAATTTAGTTCTAATTAGTCATAGCTATAAACATACTAAATATAAAAGGGGTGACGCAAGCGTCAATTATCAATGGGGGTTTGTATTATGCTAATAACAAAAAACAGTAAAAATATAAGAAAACAAGATAGAGAGACGGGATTCTTGGGATTTGATAGGGATACGAGATAGACTAAATTATCGGGTACATGATTTTGATAGTAAATTGTTGAGTATTTGTGACTAGGCTAGACTATAGTGGGGGTAAATTTTATCTCGAGCAACTTACCCCAAATCAAATTGGTTTCTCTATAAGACAGAGTTCCCGCATTAAGCACAGCCTATGCCTTAGCCCATTCACTCTCTCGAGTTGAATGTGTGGTTGAAGGACTAGGATTCACTCTCTTGAGTTGAACCCATGTCAACCCAATACCAGCGGCTATCAATTTAGTAGTCTTAGTTTTACGACCTCTCTCTCGAGCAAGCCAAAAACACTAAGATGAAATTGTATTTGCAACTACAATTCCATTAAGTTCATACACAACTACTAAACGAAATCACATTTAAACAACAAATAAACCATCAATAAGCAAGACCCAACAAATAATTTAAGCCAATTCATAAAATCACACCCCAAGAATTGAGGTTTTAGCTAGACATGTAGAAGAGATAAAACTTTATACCAATATCAGTTTCCATCAACTGGGTATGAAGAATTAAGTCTTAAAACACATCAAGAGTGAAGAATCTTTGAGACCCAAGTCCAATTTCTTGGATATGAAACCCTTTGAATCTTCAAGGTCTAAGAACAATGTCTCTCTACTTGAAACTTAGAAAAATAAATGTTGTCTCTGAAAATTGCCTGCTGAAATAAATTTAAACAGGTATTTATAGGTTTCAAAAAGTGTGCTGCAAAGGGTCACTTGGCGCAGTTAGTCGGGATCGCCGTTGCACTCGGAGATCTGCCCTTTGGTCTGCTTCATCACCTTTCAGCTCTTGCCTTCAGCATTTTCACGTTCTAGATCATTAGGCGGTATAGTACTGCATCACGAAACTTTTCAGCGACGCGCCGACTGCTCTTTTTCATCGCCGACTTCATCTTTTCTTTCAGGGCTCAGTACACAGGAACTTTCAGCAAGGTTCAGGCCATCCGGCGACTTGCCTAATGCATTAGGCGATCCTCAGTCCTTTTTTTCTTCGTCTTTTCAGCTTTTTTGTTCCGTTTTGCCAAGTACTGTCCATACGTTGTCTCAGACTTCAAATACCTGAAACTTAAGGTTTTATATCAGTTATTGAGTCAAAATATGCATTTGAGGACACTAATTTTATTAAAATCACGCCCTAAATGAGTCCAAATTGTGGACTCATCATTGCCCACACTAGACACCTCCATGAATTGCACCATTTCATATGTTTCAACATCACCATAGATATAGTGGCCCATCAACACACACTCTAGTGGATCCTTGGACGCGATGTAATGAGCTTCAGCTATAATATATATTAGTGTAATGGCCGACAATTATTTATACACAGCCGACACTTTTAGAGCTTAATACACATCAAAAACTTCCAATTTTTCATGTGCTCTCGTGGTTAGTTGACCGACTGCTACATCTATCATAGCACGCCCAGTGGCCAAGAAAGGTCTCCTAAGAATAAATGGCACCTCCATCTCTGGCTCAAAATTAAGCACTACAAAATTTAGAAGGGATATCAATGATCCCACTTGGACCAAGACATTATCCACCACACCTTGGTAGTTCCTTGCCTGAAAGTAGAGTTTCAGTTACTCAAACCACGGACTGACAAGATGGACCGTAGTCCATTCCATGAACCGTAGGTGGGCAAGCATAGGTGGAAGGTCAGGGAAGTCTCACCAAGTGTGGAACCACAAAGGCGTCGACAGATCGTAGGTTGACCCACGGGTCATCCTACACATCTGTCGATTGAAGATAAGAAAGTTGGAGTTCCAGTACCTGATTTTATTTTCTAAGTACTTGACCACAAAATTGGACCTACGAACCATAGGTCGACCCTGGGTTGGTAGGTCGTACCGTCGACAGAAATTGTGTCTGAGTAGTTTTATTTCCTTATTTTGTTTCATGTTTAAGTTAGGATTGGTTTTATATAAATAGGATTTGTAATCCTCATTTTTTGAGGTTAGACATTATTGTAAACTTCTAGTTTTTGTCCTTTGGAAATTAAGTTGCAAAACTTTAGCAATTAAATTTCTGGATTTCGTTTTCGACAATTTTCACTTTGAATTTCAATTCAAGATTTGGATTTTCATCTATTCTCATTGTAAGTTCATGAATTCTTCTAACCTAATTATGAATTGTGAACTATTAAACATGATTCTCTAAATCAACAATTAGGGTTGTGGGAACCATGAACAATGAACAAAGTAGTAATAATAATTAGTAATTCTTGAATAATGTTTATGCATGTATTGTTAATACTTTTGTTTAGAAGTCTTTTTAACAAGTGAACGCGTTAGAGCTCGCCTCATTCTTACTTGCCGGACCAAGGACATAATGATTGAGAAAAGGATTAAACAACAGTGATTTATTGGATGTTATCTAATAGTTTAATGTCAATTGGATTTAGGGTGAAGACTAAACCATACATTGATGTGATCATTAATTTGGGGTAAAAGGTAAGGGGTAGTAAAGCATACACCCATACCCGGACCAAAGAGCGTGGTTAAATTCCGTATTTGGAGGACTAATCACTTAGGGATACCCAACTTACCAACTTTGCATGTGAAACACTAGGAGAGGATTACTATTATTAGGATTACTGTGTTAAGAGCTTGTGGGGAACACATTGCCCTAGTTTCCTTCTCATATTGATAAAACCAAAGTCTGAATTTTGTTTACTTGTAACTTCAGCATTCAAATCTATTACTTGCTTACAAACCCCCTGTTTAATTTTCTCAGAAATAGTTTGACTAAAAAGATATAATTGTTAGTTAAGTTTATGTCTAAACCATATTCCTCGTGGGATCGATCCCAACCTACAAGTTGAGTTCTTTATTTGACAATGATCGCTTATACTTCTTTAGGGAGGTGTAATTTGAGTATGTCAGTCAGCCTGGGCATCTATTAAAAAAATATTGATATACAAACTAGAGTATCGTAAAACATATCAAGTTTATATATATCCTTAGATACACTATATTTATCACAATTTGACTTGACATAAAATTAAATAAAGAATGAGGACTTTGTGAACTTTTAGCTTTAAATATCTCATAATATCATTTACTATGATTACGTTAGATTAATGTAAAGGTCAAATGTGGATTTGAAAAGTCAACCTTGGCAAAATGATTAAAATCTAGGACTAAGACCATAAATGAATTTCCCTCAATATAATAATTTACAAATATTAATCTAAATCAAAATTAGATATTGATAGTTTGCCCCCTCGAAAAGAAATCTAATCGAAAAACTCTAGGGCTTTAAATCCACAACAATAGCATGCATGCTAACCCATTACTTATTTCCTTAAAATTTCTATATCTCCAGGGATCATGACAGTTTATCTTTATTCCTTTTATATTAGAAAAGTTTTGACTTCTATATAAAAAATATAGGGAATTTCAGAATTTATATCACAAATGCATCTGATTAAGTAGAGTCATATATTACTTCTTTTGTCACTTTATTTTTTATTCTTCCTTAAATGTCTAGTTAATCAACTTTTTTTGGTTACTAAAAGAATTTATTATTAAGTAGCAAATGAGTAAAAGAAAAAAATGTGATGAAAATCATCATATTACCATTTTTATACTAGTCTTTATTTTTTTTCTATAAAAGTTGTTTTGACTCTTAAATAAGAAATACTATGTAAAGAGCATCTTCACAAGTTGATAAACAACAACAAATACAATATAATTTGAAAGAAAAGATGGGAAAATTGAATAGTTTGATATTTTCAGTTCTCCTAGTTATGTTGATAGCATCAACAAGTTTGCTTCTTCTATCTACAAACATTATTTGTTATATTAAAAATTCACATAATAGTTTATTATATTTCACTAACTAATGAAGTGTGCAAATCATCATTTAAAGTTTCATATAATAATAAATCTATTTTAATTCTAGAAAATTCACAAATAATTAACTTATATTTTTTTTCATATTTTATTATGTTACCTTACTTAAGAATACTTTGAAATAGATATGAAAAATACATATAATGAAATTCCAATTCAAGTATGTTTCAAGTAGATGGTTTGAACTATTGCACCGACAATCACATTGAACGTTGCATTCCTGGCAGGGAAGATGATACCAAATGTGTTAATATTCGCAAGCAAAATTGTAAGGGAGGTCACTGCAAAGTCATTGGCAAAACACCTCCTAATCATTTTGTCATTGCCTTTGTTAAAAAATCTTTACAAACTTATTCTATAAATGTGGTTGCTTTTACAAAAGAGATATTGTTATGTTTCAGCATGCACATATTGAAAATTCTATTACAAAATTCTAATTTTATGTTAAAAAAGTATTATCTTTAATTTATTTATTTTGGTCATTTAGTAATTATTTTTCTCTTTGCCTTTGGCTTCATTTTCAATATTATGATAATGAAGAGATAAATGGTCTATATTTTAATATATTATTCTCATATTAACCAAAAACCTAATTTATACTTGATATTTTCATTTTATATCACGAACAAAATTATCATGACAAATCAAATTAAGATAAATAAAGTGATCCCCACATTGTTGATAAGAGAACTCATCCTTCACAAAATACTTTGAAATTGAGAGACAAACAATTTTTTTCTCAAATTCACTATGTTTATCAAAGACTTGAACTAAAATTTAATCAAGAATGAAGTCATTTAAAAAAATTAATCTTAAATATCTCAGATTATAGAAATCGAGTTTCGAAAGATCAATTACTTTTGGATGAAGACTCTCCAAAATTTTATAGGTCAAGTTAATGTAAAATCCAAATGTTGATTTGAAAAGTCAACTTTAGTAAAGTGGTTTAAATGTTGAACTAATAAAGCCATTAATGTATTCTCCTCAAAGAAAAAAATAATCAAAACACTAATCGTTTACCCCCCTAGAATTTTGAATCCACAAAAGTAACATGGATAGAAACTCATAACTTCTTTTCTTAAAATGTCTGATTCTCTAAGAATGTAATAATTTGTCTTAATTAATTTTATATATGAAAAGTTTTGGCTTATATTGAAAAATAGGAAATTTCATACTTCTTGTAACAAATGTTAAAGTGATAGAAAGTAAATTGCAATCACAAAAAAATATACATGAAGAAACATAATTTTTCTGATAAATAATAATCAGTACAAATTTGTTTGTCTCTTGTACCTTCTCTCCTCAGAGTTTCACCGTTATTTGAGAGTCGTAAGTGGCTTATTTCTCGAACTAAAGATAATTTGGGTTGATCCTTTATGAATATCCCAATAGTTTATGGGATATTCGAGATGCCTTTTAAAGGACATATATTAACCTTTATATAGGCATGAACTAGAACATAGGATTGAAAATCCTTCAAGAACCTAACTAAAGTTTAACACGTGTAGTAGAGTCCTAATTGAAACTAAACACATTTTGTAGAGTCTCATAAAATTTTGGTATTTACAAATACTATATAACAAAATGCATCCAATTAAGTAGAGTACTTAATACTATTTTACTTATCACTTTACTTATACTTTTTCCTTAATTTCCTAAGTTATCAAATAATTCTTTGGTAAATAAATAATTTTGTTACCAAGTTGAAAATGAGTACATAAAAACATTATTGATCGATGGACATCCCTAAATCATTAAACGTAGTTTTCACTAGTCTTTATCTTTTATAAACTGATAAACTTTTAATGAAGGATACACTTTATATATTTGATAACATCATATTAAAAAAGGAGAAAAATGAATTGTCATATAAAACATAAAACAAGTTAACATGAAACATATATCTATGGACTTTATGATGAAGTAGCCCCAAGATATAAATCCAAAACAAACAATAAATGATATGAATTTTGATTGTGATAAATATGGTATCAGAGTCAGACTCTTGTAATACGATCAATGATGGAAGGATTTTCTTAGTGAGTATGTTAAGATCCTATGATGAGGTGCTCATGATAAAGGTCAAGATGATGAGAGTGGACCAAATAGAATGACCGGCATTGTAATGACCCTTAATGTAATTTTTGGAAATTTTTATAACATTACGATTTTACCCCTTCCAATAGTTTCCTTCAGTTATGTTTCATCAGTTCATGAAGTTTGTTTTTGAAATTGATTGAAAAGTTATAGTTTTTGGAAGTTTTGAGTTTTGGGAGGTTCAAAGTTGTTAAAGTCAGTTTTTGTAACAAATGGAGTTTGAAGTCTGGAAATGAAATTATGTCTGTTCCATGAGCTCTGAAAAGAGGAATTTGGTCTATGTGTGTTGCCATCTTCTACTTTGGAGTTGTTTCGTGGATTTGAGGTCTTGAGGTGAAGTTAAAGTGAATTTATACTTTGAGTTGACTTTGGTCATTCAAAGTTTGGACACCCGGATCATAGTTTTGACAATTTTATTTGATTCGTACTATGGTTTTAGACCTAGGTGCAGTGTTTTTTGAATTTTCATAAGTCTCGAGGGTAGTTTGGTATATTTTTAGCTTTAAGTTAATTTATTATGACTTTCATGGATTTCGGGTCAAGAAGACCTTGTGGATCTGTATTGTAATGACTAAGAAGGTGATTTTTATAAACTTTCATAAAATTACCATTTTACCCCTCTCATTACTGACCCCGAGTTATTGGGTTAAAAGTAGTGAATTATGGAAGTTTTTGAATTAAAAGGCTTGCAATAGTAGAAAAGCTCTGCACAAATCGACGGTAATAGCCCTCAAGTCCCACAAAACTTTGGATCCCCGAAACTGATGCAGGTTGGGTCCAACCCCTCAATGCCTTAATATTGGCTGGATGTACCTTAATACCCTCCTTGGACACCACATGTCAAAAAATGCCACATAATCAAGTCGAAACTCAAAGTTTGAGAACTTCGCGTAGTGTTTCTCTTCTTTCAAATGTCGATCCTGATCTCCCTTAGTAATGGAGTACAACAAGATGTCGTCAATGAACACTACCATAAGGAATCATGATAAGTTTGGAACAACCCGTTCATCAACTCCATGAACGTTGCAGGTGCGTTAGTTAAACAAAAACACATCACAAGAAACTTTTAGTGCCCACAACGAGTCCTAAATGTTGTCTTAGGGATATCTGATGCCCTAATCTTCAGTTAATGATAACCAGACCTTAAATCAAACTTAGAAAATAGAGATGCACCCTGTAGCTTATCAATCAAATCATCGATACGAGGAAGAGGATACTTGTTATTCACTGTAACTTTGTTCAACTGTCAATAATCCATACACATCCTTATTGATCCATCCTTGTTTCTCACAAACAACAAAGGAGCACCCCATGGGGAAAGACTAGGGAAAATAAACCCCTTACTTAATAAATCTGGCAACTGATCCTTCAATTCACTCAACTTAGTTGGAGCCATATGATATGAAGCAATAGAGATGGGCTTGGTGCTATCTCTTAGTCAATGGCAAAGTAAATATACCTATCTGGATAAAAATGTGGAAGATCAGTAGGAAACACATCAGAAAACTCTCAAACTAAAAGTATAGAATCCATGAGAGATGGCTCAACGCTATTATCTCAAATTAAAGCCAAATAAACAAGCTCCCTCTATCAACCAATGTCAGAGTCCAAATGAAGGAGATAACTTTGCTATGGTAAGAACCACTAGCACCTGCCTACTCAAATCTCAGGATACTCAGTATTTCTAAAGTCACAGTCTTAGCAAAACAATCGAGAATAGCAAGATGCAGAGAAAGGCAATGCATTCCCAAGATAATGTCAAAGTCTACTATTCCCAAAATGATCAAGTGTACCCAAGAATAATACCCACCTTTAAAAAAGAGACATGATCAATACAATTTATCCACCACTAAGTATTCAACCATTGTTGTAGAAACATGAATAGGCGCATGCATGCAATCAGACATCATATGAAAGCTAGCAGCAAAATGATAGACACATATGAGAACGTAGAACTCGAATAAAAAAATACAGACGCAGTTTCATGGAAAACTAAGATGATAGATGTGATCACGACATCAAAAGTCTCAGCCTCATGCTCCCTAGAAAATCATAACACTGTCCATCCCAACCACCTACAATCTAATTAGAACATCTACCTCCAGCTAGATATTCAGTTCCTCTAGCTAGGGGTCGAGGAAGAGTTCAATTTGGTATAGGTGGCAGGACTTTTGGTATGGGTGCTCCAGCTCCGCAGGGTAGAAGTAGAGGTTCTACTTAGACTACAAGTTGTCTTGAGGGCATGTTCTATGCTTTTCTAAGAAGGCCCGAGGTTGAGACTTCATATGTTGTGATGAAATGTATCGTCTCAGTTTTCTATCGACCTACGTGAGTATTGTTGATCCAGGTAACTTTCTCATATGTGTCAACCTATTTTGCTACTGGGTTTGATATGATGTTTGATTGCATGTATGTGCCTATTCATTTTTCTACACCACTGGATGAATCCTTAGCAGTGGATCGAGTGTATCCATCCCAACTTGTTTCTTTGCATGGGTATGATACTTGGGTGGGATTGATCGTTTTGGGAATGGTCGACTTTGACATTATCTTGGGATATGGATTGTCTTTCTCCGCAACATGCTATTCTCAATTTTTATGCTAAGATTGTGACTTTAGCGATGCAAGGTATCCCGAGAATTGAGTGGATGGGTGGTCGTGGTTCTTACCCTATCAAAGTTATCTCCTTCATCCGATCTCATAGATTAGTTAATAAAGGGTGTTTGTCCTCTTTTGCTTTCATTCGAGATACTAGTGTTGAGCCATCTCCCATGGATTATGTATTTGTAGTTTGAAAGTTTTCGGGTCTGTTTCCTACTAATATTCGAAGTTTTCATTTTGATAGGGATATTGACTTAGCCATTGACTTAGAACTAGACACCAGGCCCATCTCTATTGCTCCTTATATTATGGCTCCAGCTCAGTTGAAAGAATTGAAAGATTAGTTACCGAATTTGTTGAGTAAGGGGTTTATTCTCCCTAGTATTCCCTAATGGGGTGCTCATGTGTGAGGAAGAACGATGGATCCATGAAGATTTATTGATTATCGACAGTTGAACAATGTGACAGTGAAGAAAAAATATCATCTTCCTCGTATCGATGATTTGTTTGATCATCTTCATGGTGAATCTATATTTTCTAAGACTGGTCTTAGGTTCTGTTATCATCAGCATAAAATTAGGGCATCAGATATCCCTAAGAAAGCTTTTAGGACTCGTTATGAGCACTATAAGTTTCTTGTGATGTCTTTTGGTTTGACTAACGCCCCTGCAACGTTCATGAAGTTGATGAACGGGGTGTTCCAACTTTATCTGGATTCCTTTGTGATGGTGTTCATGGACGACATCTTAGGTGTACTCCAAGACCGAGACAAATGATAATCGACATTTAAGGGAAGAAAAGCTTTACACCATGTTCTCAAAGTGTGAGTCTTGTCTTGATTATGTGGTATTTTTGGGACGCGTGGTATCCAAGGAGGATATTTGGGTAGATCTAGCAAATATTGTGTGATGAACAAAAAATGGAAAATAGTAAAAACAAAAACAAGATAAAGGAGAAAACTTATTCTTCTATTAAAATCGCAAAAATATGGTAGTCACGTCTACAAGCCACTAAATACATAAGTACAGAATTAAGAAATAAATACAAGTCTCAAGCTTTGTTTCTCAAATAGAACAAAATTGAAGGAAAGGAAAAAAGGGGCCCGCCGAATGAAAAGCAGCTACATATTCAAGTCTTGACGAGCCTCAAGATCTAAATAAGCAGAACGAGATCACACGGGCTCGGCTCAGCATCTAAACAAGTGTAGAAGAAAGGGTGAGTACGAACAACACAGTACCCAGCAAGAAACCTACTAAACAAAGCAACTAGCTAGAATACAAATACCCTACACTCCAATCGAACCTTCTCAAACTATAACCTGCACAGAAATCAGCCCTACGTAGCAATTATATAATACATGAATCGCATGCCCAATATTCACAGTTCAATAATTAACAAATTAAATAAGTCAGTCTCAATGAAAAGTTGTTCAGTAACACATAACAAGTATATCAATCATAAAATAACGCATAAGCATCAAGAGTATCAGGTCACAATAATCATCACTAGCCGTAACGATTTTGCAATGGCTTTAACTTCACCGATAAAGACCTCATCACTAAAACACTCTCTGGCAAATATCTCAACATAATAACACTTACAGGCAAAGACCTCGGCATATTAACACTTGTTGGCAAAGACGTCAGCATAATAACACTCACGGCAAAGACCATGATATAAAAATACTTGCCGGCAAATACCTCGGCATAATAACACTCACCAAAAATTACCTAGTCATAATAACTCAACACATGTGTCATCACAGTGTTCAACGATCAAAGCACACAAGCAATATCACAGCACATAGAAGAGGCAACAATTTGCACATCATAATGCTTTCAAGCATTTCATCAATAAATCAATAAGGGTTACATTAAGGCAATTCACATCATAATGTTCGACACATATCATTTTTCATTTCAACCCCATTTATTAATTTAGATGTACCAAGTGGATAATTTAACCCTTCACCTTATCCCCATTACTCCCAACATACAAGCAACGAAGAAAGCATACAAACTCGAAAAGAATGCATGGTTCAGTAAGCCACTTGCCTTAAATCAATCAAAAATTACCCCAATAGTTGATTCTTCCCTTTCCGAACCACTTTCAAAGCCACACAATCTATTAATAAGTAAGTATTCCCAATATTTTTTTGGAAGTAACAATACCCACATCGGTCCCCTTTAAACATGAGTCATTCAATACAAAACCAATATCAAAATGGAGATTTGAATCCGTAAAAAAAATACTTGAAATCATTACTCAAGGCAATAGGAACTCATTAGGGAAAATTATTACAAAATGGAATTAAAAATCAGTCATAAAACACTTTTACTTCAAAACTCAAGTTCATGAAGTACTCCCAATTTATCAACCCAAAATCTTGATTAAACACATAAATTCAATAATAATATTGGGTAATTAAAAATTTAGAGTTAAGAATCGTTACTCATTCCAAAACTCGAAACTTCAAAAAGACACAAAAATCACTTTCTTAACAACTTAGCCTTTCAAACTCAACTTCTCAACTTTTAACTCGAACTTTAAAACCAAATTTTCAAACACAATAAAAAACAACTCAAGGTCGACATCAAGATGGAAATGGTAATTTCC
The DNA here is from genome assembly GCA_029582685.1 of Solanum piurae. Lineage (NCBI taxonomy): Eukaryota > Viridiplantae > Streptophyta > Magnoliopsida > Solanales > Solanaceae > Solanum > Solanum piurae. The sequence goes on along the minus strand of JAJOOO010004397.1, from coordinate 10,020 downwards.
ATGGAAAAACAAAAAATAACAAACCGAGTGATTACATTATCAACCACTAAAAACCATGTTCATCCTCGAACATAAGCCAAAATAAATACTTAGAGCTTTGAAAACCTGAAAATATATGGCATACTTATCTGAATTTGTCTCCTAAGTCGCCTCACAAACTAAATGGTGTTGGCACTACACCTTTAATGAAGCAATCTCCTTGGTTCTAAGTTTCTGCACCTGCCTGTCCAAAGTATTTATAGGCTCCTCCTCAAAATATAAATTTGGACCCAACTCAACAGAATTAAGGGTAAGTCCATGGGACTCATCTGACACGTAATTCTAAAGCATAGAAACATGAAACACGGGATCACAACTGACAAGTTAGGTGGCAAGGCCAACACATATGACACCTATCCTACACGAATCAAAATCTTAAAGAATCGAATGAATCTACGGCTAATCTTTCCATTCTTTTCAAACCTCATCACACCATTCATGGATGATACTCAGAGTCAAACATGATCACCCTTTATGGATAGTAGTGCTCTAATTCTCAGTTCTTCATAACTCTTCTGTAATCTCTGGGCTGTCAACAGTCTTCCCATGATTATAAAAAACTGCTTCATAGCATCTCTAAGAAAGTCTGTATCAAATGAATCAATCTCAGCTGAATCAAACCATCTAATCAGAGATCTACACCGCCTGCCATACAACGCCTCAAAAGGGGCATTCTTAATATTGGAACGATAAGTTTTGTTGTAGGCAAACTCTACTAAGGGGAAATGTTGATCCCTTCTAGAACCAAAATCAATCACCCAAGCTCGAAGCATGTCCTCCAACACCAAAATTATCTGGTCAGATTGACCATCTTTCTTAGGGTGGAAGGTTATACTCATATCTAACCGATTACCAAAACCATGATGCAATATCTTTAAGAAATGGAAAGTGAACAATGAACCACGAACAGAGACAATAAAACTAGGGCTCCATACAATCGCACAATTTGAATAATATAAAGCACGGCTAACTTCTCCACCGTACACTTCATCGGAGCTGGGATGAAATGGGCGGACTTGTTCAACCTATCAACAACCACCCAAATGGAGTCATAACCACCCACGGTGGTAGGTAGTCCCACAACAAAGTCAATAGTGATCCTCTCAAACTTCCAGGTAGGAATAGGCATCCTTTAAGACATACCTCTAGGCCACTGGTGCTCACACTTGACATGTTAACAAGTCAAAAACCTCGCAAAAGAAATCATCAATATCCCTCTTCATACCACACCACCAATAATTTTGGCTCAGATCAGGATACATCTTCGTCGCACCCGAATGGATACAATATCATGAAAAGTGGGCCTACTCAAAAATCAGCCTAATCAACTCTCCATCCATTAGGCACACAAATCCTGCCTCCAATCCGCAAGACACCATCAAAATCAAGGATAACCTCATTGGCTTCCCTCTCATCACCTTGTCTCGAATGATACTTAGTTTCTTTCACGACCCTGTTTATCAAAATGATAGTTTTAAAAAAAAGTTTTTCCAATTAAAGTGACATTTCAAAAAAGGATTGTTTATTGTATAGAGTCACCACTTGGAATTGAGTTTTGGTGTTCCAAGTAACCTTATTTAGATCCCTAATCGAAAGGAAGTTGACTCTTTAGTTTATTGGTCTAGGAATTAGGAGTCTAGGTAAGAAATTCGATTGACCGAGGGAAAGGTGTAAGGCACCCCTCGAGGAACGTGGTTCTAGCATGGTTACTTTATTGACTTTTTATATGGATAGAGATAATTTTCGATATATCATATTTATTAGCTTAAATAAAAATGAGAGATTCCCCTTCTTTGATTTATTTTAAAGTTATATAAAACTGTCTTATTTTATTAGTGTGTGGCGTATTTGTAGTGACGATTTCCAATCTTACCACAAATTACTAATTTGTTTATATTTTCAAAAAAAATTAGTTTAAAGTTCTTTAGATCCTAATGTTTGCATGCTATTATTATTGTCGATCATAAAAATATATTTTAAAAAATAATACTGAGTTAATAACTTTTCATATGCCACATTTGTGTATATCCTTAATTCTTAAAAAGAGGATTATAAACTTTCTCTATTATTATAATATAAAACATCATTTAATTATTAATCAGTAATGACCAACTAAGTTTTTTATCAAATATATTTTTCAAGACATCCACGTTAATATTCAAAGATTTTGAACCTTAAAGCACTAGTTTTATCACTAGAATATCAAATTCTATGAAACCTTAAACATTGTTGTCTCATTTACGACACTTGACCCGCTACCAAATCGACAAACACGAAAAATGAAAAACTCGTAAAAACAATCATTGTACATATAACTACTCCCATACAATAAGTCAATGATGTTAAAGCTATACATGAATACAAATGTGTAAAATCCAAAAAATAACAAGAGAGACTTTCGGAAACTAATAACCGAAAGAAGTTATAATTTGACATTTAAGTTTGCAAGAAATAATCACGTGCTATACCAAAGTTACTCTAATATTTAACACATAAAAATCTCAACTCATTTATTTATTATAACGTCAAAGTTAGGCACATATAATTTAAACAACTTTATAACATTAGAATCGTGTCTTATATAATTCCGAAATCAAATCATACAATGAAAATCAAGTGTTACCTTTTGTGAAAATTAATTCACAAATAAAAAACCATAATAGGAACCAGGAATTTAGAACCACTAAAGCAAACCTCGAACTCAACTTTTATCGTGTTCTGTTTTTCTTTTGTCTTTTGTCTTTTTCTTTCGTTTTTTTTTTTTGTGTGTGTAGGTATGTGAGTATGTGTTGTTATTTTTTTGTTGCGTCAGTAGAAAGAAATAATGAGGTTTTTTTTTTCCTTTAGTGGTATTGTATCTTTTGGTAGTATATACGTTGATGGTGTGTTGTAAGGGAGTATTGTTTGTTGCTCGTTTACTTTTACTTTTCCGTACATGTTTCCCCCTTTTTCTTTTCTTTCTCTTTTGCTGATCTAGGTAGTGAGATCTAAGGGGTAAGGGAGAGTGGGTAGAGATATAGGAAGGAAGTAGGGATAGTGTAAGTGTAGTGAGGTAGTTTTAAGATTAGTTATGTCACGACCCGATTCCTCCAGTCATGATGGCGCCTACTATAACCAAACAGTAGGAAAGCCAACCCGTATCCCGACACTACAAGTAATGGAATTGAGGGCAGAAAACTAAACTCAAACTAAAACATTAACATAAACAACATGATTCATTGATGAAGAAACAGAAGGAAGGCAAAATATATATACAAATAAGAGATTCCTCGCAAAACCTGGAAGTCACATGTACATAGCTACTAACAAAATGAGTACAAGTCTGAAAAGTGGACCACAGAAACAAGACTATCTCAAAAAAAAAAATATAAGTCAATATACATAGATGGAGACTGGCATAGCACAAAACACCAAGTGCTCACCACCGTCTCCGGATCAAACTGATGCAGGCTCGATGTCAACGCTGGTAGCTAGTGTTGGGACCTGCATCATAAAAACTGATGCAGAATCTAGTATGACTACCAAAATAGGTATCCAGTAGGCCTCATAGGCCGACTCAGCAAGAAAAGAAAAAGTAATATGAAATACCAGAATCTAAAAAACTACCAGAAATAGGAACGACAAATCTAACAAGTATGCACCTGAGTGTACTAACACACAAAGAAAAGAAGAATAACTAACTAAATCCGACAAGGCTCCCATGAACCTGATGGGTACACTCGTGCGCAAGCTAAAAGTAAAACCCGTGCTGACTCCCATAAGCCCGACAGGTAAGATGAAAATATTAGAATGAAATAAAAGTATCTGGCGTAATTTTTAAGATTTCCACAAATTTTCGCGAACTCAAACCAACTAATCCAAATGATTGTAGCTCATCTAGAACTGATAGCAGTTAAGGACTTGAATAGAATTGAAGATGGAGGATTAAGGACTTGAAGGAGTAACCAAGGACTTGAACCAATCCTAAGGGTAATCCTGGACTTGAACCATGTATAAATATGGCGAAAAACTTGAACCAAGTTGTAGGAGCGGTGGACATGAACCACTACTGCAAATGGCGGTGGACTTGAACCACGACTTAAACAAGCCAAGACTTTAACCAAAGCTATAAATACCAAAGCGAGGACTTGAACCAGGCCCGATTGACTAAATTGGGGGACTTGAACCAGGAATAGAGGTGAATTGGCTAGCAATAGGATCAGTGGCCAACTAAGCATCATATGGAGTACCCCTGATACGAGTGTCATCAATAAATCACTCTAGCGCGAACCATATCCAACCAGAATTGACGAGTAGCTTCCACACCAAGAATAAGAAACACCAGATCAACCGAAAATAAAGGACTTATGGACATACGGTTCTAAGAGCACTGTTACTGTCTAGATAAGGCCGAAATTATCACACTCCGGTAAGCTACAGCAGTCTACAGGGAGCGAAGTCGTCCGAAGTGACATAGGCAAGATTACAAGGCCTAACGGCTCCAAAAGGACGCAAGTCAGTGAAAATCAGTAACTTAAGCGTAGACTAAGGCTAAATGTGCCCCAACAATATTCGCAAATCACAAATAAGGCACATAACAAGGTGAGGATGATCCAGAAATGCAATTGCCATTCTTCAACCTCCCTGAACACCGGAAAAGAAGCCTACGACATGGTTCTAGGAATTTAAAATGATTAACCACCAATTATACCTCAAATTCATGTAAATCAATATACAATTACTTAATTATCCTCAGTCTAAGGAGAGGGAAGTCATAGCGTACTTGAAGGCCAAATATGCGCACTCGAAATCACGTTGTCAGAGCTTTCCCCTTCCTTATAGCCTCGGAACGCTGCCACCCTATCAAAAATAAAATCATAAAGTCAATACAACCGTTTTACACCAAAATCGCATTTTCGTAGATAGACTCAATCGTGGGACCCACACCAAGAATCCCAAAATTGACTCCGTGAAAAGGTTCATTTTACCTCTCCGAACTTGTGTGCCAAAACGGAAAACAATTTGGGGCTCGAAATGGCCCATAATCAGCTCATTCTTTTAAATCATCATTAAAGATAAAAAAAAGAGAGAGGACAACAGCTAAAACTTGAAAATTACCTCAAATGGAGGTCCCTCGATAGTCCGCGAGCTCTCCAATGCGTAGCCACACAATTTGGAGTAACCCAACCTTTGAATCACCAAAAATGGAACTGAAATGAGAGAAAAATTGCGTTTAAAAAATGAGGGATGAATACTGATTTTTGGCTTTAAATAATGGCAAATCTGGTTGCTAAAAGGACTTTTGTACGCTTAAAAAAAACATTTTCTGGTTGCTAAAAATCTGTACAAAATATCAGATTTTTTTTCCATTTTTTCAAAAACTCTGAACGGACCCTCTAGATTCATTCGGGACCCGATAAAAATAAACAAAATTGCTACCCCACATAATTCAACATTCTGGATTCAATGAAATTGTCAGATTTTTGTAAAGAGATAACTATGTCAGAAATACCTCTTGGGGACCCATTAGTCCTAAAACTCAACTTTTCGACCAAACACCCAAAAATAAAAAAAGAAGATATCAAGACTCAAACGAAAGGTCCTACTAAACCAAATTCAACATTCCGTACCAATGGCGCTGAAGAATTCTCATACAACAACTAATTCTCTGAATTTTGACCAAAGTCAACTCTAGGCCTTTAAGCCTTCCAACATCTCGTCTAAGTGCTCAAACATACACCGGAATCTTTAGGACCCGAATTAAAGGTCCTTCTAGACCAAACTCAATGTTGCGGAGCTAAGAACACTGACTAAATTTCAATCCGAGCATGTTTCCCAAGAATATTGACAAAGGTCAAACTTAGGTCAAAGCTTCGAAGCTAAAACGCCTATTTGCACAAAATCGCGTAGAAAGCATCAAGATTCCAACCGACCATTCCAAAGCTGATGGAACTGTCAGATTTCCATTAGGAGGTTCTTTACCTAATCATTTGACTAAAGTCAACTATTGAAGTTTCAAAACCTCCAAAACAGGGGAACGAACATAAAACCCAAACGAACGACTAGGCAACCGAACAATCAGGTGCCAGCAAGTCATAAATAACTTGGAGTCACTATAGTAATGCTCTAAACGACGAAAAGAAGGAAATAAGGCAAAATTGACTTGGAGGATCATTACAAGTTATTAATTTTTTTATTAAAATATAATATTAAAAATATCAGTTAACTATTTTGAACAAATAAAAATGTAGAAAATTTAAATAGCTAGAACTAAAAATATTTAAGAGAATTCTAACTTATTTATAAAAACAAAAATTGGAAATAAAATCATATACTTTTCGTAAAGGTTTCTTTTATTTCTTAAAAAAAAAACTTCCAGTAAATGTCATTTATTTTTTTGTTGTTTTCAAATATTTTAAAATAAACTTAATAAAATACGATAAAAATAAAATATTTAATTTAGATCAAAAACAAATATTTAAGTAATCAAAAATGGTGTAAAACTTTAGGTTTGCCCAAAAATTAGGTGTTTACAAGATGCCCATATTTGCTAGGGATGATGAAGAGTTTTCAACCAAAGAAGTGAACAATTGTGCCTGGTTTTTGGCGTACTATTTATTAAAAAAAATAGATTAAGAAAATGAATGTGACCAAGCCCTAGCTTTGGGCAGCCTACATATCTCAGGTTATCAAAAGAATCAGGTCACGTGTAGTTCAAGTGGGTGCAGATATGGAAAATGGGTTGGAGAGTCGAGTGATGTCCTGTCGAGATTCCGATTTATGGCTCTTGTTATTACATCGAAAATGATAAAACTAAAAAGGAAGAATACAAAATCGTATCTGCTCTAGATTTCTTGAATATCTCCCTTCAAATCTTCCATTGGATTTTTAGTTATCACATCGCCTTCTTCTGGGGGGGCACCTTAATCTCAAAATTAGATCTTGAAGTTAGGATTTGGTCAAACTTTAACTTGAAGGTTGGATTGAGTTGTTGACACTCCCCCAAATGACACTTTGTATAATATTGCTAAATGTTTTCTCTTGATTAGAATGTTGTGAAGATGAATCTTGATATTTTCACGACCCAGGGGTACACCCTAGATGTAACATGTTGTAGAGGATCCCGAGAGTCCCCATACAAGCCACTCAACATTCATAACATAAGAAATAGAATCAGGAGATAAAGATGACATTTCAAATCCAAAAGTTTTATAAGAGTAAGACGGAAGTCTAAACACTTGTCTCACTAGCCATCTAGTCCAATGAAATGAAATTGGGCCTAGAACATACATCATGTCAAAAAATGAAAGTAAAAAAGAAACTGAAATCAATGAAAATCCATCCTCCAAGCATGAGGACTCGCCAAAGCTCGTAAATCTTGTAAATCAACATCTAGCCTCGAAACTAGAACCATGACAATCGGACCCTACATCTGGGGAAATGTAGGCAAGAGTATGTGTTAGTACAAAATATGTACCAAGTATGATAGTCATGCATATAAACATTTAACACATGATAAAGAGGGACATTTCCAAGAGCAAGCAATGATTAAGCTAAACACATGCATCTTGAGAGTTAGAAACCATAAGTAATGAAACCATGATCAATGTAAGTGAACATCATCTTAAAACATACTTACGATACTTCTTTGAAGTAACCTTGATTCATCATAACTTTGCTTAATTGTGGTAAGTATCTTTAACCGACATATAAGACCATGCGAGCTATCATTTTCGAATCTGGTGTCTCCTACACCGAAAAGGGTTGTCCTACTTTCCAAGGAAGGACCATGAACTTCTAGCTATTGTGGATCCACTAGCTAATGTCTATCCAGACAATCATCCTATTGGGCCACATAGGTAAGGGATAAGGAGATTGTTTCTAGAAACCAAGCCTCTACTAACCGGGGAGATTTCATCTCAATATCCTTTCGGTGCTAAGCATAAATCCCACGAAGTAGTTAGTAATCTTAACTTGTTCTCATTATCTATGGAAGGGCACATCATCTTGCCAATCCAAGCTAATTCATAGTATCATTCATGCAAAGGTACAATTAAGTAACCAATCCAATCTACGGACATCATAGGATAGCTTGTTAGACCTTGTGTGAAAACACCTTTCACCATCAATGATCTTCTCATAATAGCTCATAAAATATTTGATTGATAGATTAGTTGAGAAAACCTTTTAACACTAACACCCCTTTATGTGAGAATGGCCTTCCACAAATCATGCTTTAATGTGTTTATGAGAAATCCTTTCAACAACAAAACAACTATCATCATCATTGATGCTTCACTCTTAAAGCATCCTCAATAAATTGGCATAAATTTCATAAGACATGCTTAATTTCATAATCTCGTCTTTGATAGTTCAAAACCCACATCATATCATCATAATTAGAAAACATGGGAAATCATCCTAAAATCATAGTATGTCATCGACTCATGCATAACAAATCATAATTCAATCGTTTAAATTAACATTGAATAGAACCCATGGCATTGAAGAAAACCCTAACTCAATTGGGGATTTCAACTTTAAAAATAGGTGTCACGACCCAGACCGTCGTGATTGGCACCCACACAAACCCTCCGGTCGGAGAACCATTACTACAACCCAAATCCAACGACTTAACTAAATACTACGCATTTAAAGATACATAAGAATGTTTAAATGACAATATCAATGGAGTCCCCATAAACTCCAAAGGTTTTAACAATTAACTAACCAAACTAATGCGGAAATTCAACCCCTAGAACCTGAAAGTCATTGTACCAAAACTCTACTAAAGACAAGTCTAAGAACAAGGGGGTACAACCTCGAAACAAACAAACACCTTAAACAATTAGTCTGAGTCCAAAAAGAGTGGACTTAAACAAGAGAGATCCATGGCAGCCTGAAAGAACTAGCTCACCCTTAAATCCGGTCACATTCAATAGTCAGTTAGAAGAGGTCTATCAATAGCCACCTAAAGATGCCTTGTACTCAACAAAGAACAAGCAAGTGCAATATTAGTACACAACCACAGTGTAATGGTAGGATCACGCGGCTATCCCAAAGGTGAAATATACATAAGCAGTCACAACAAAGTAAAACACCCATATACAATATTAGTCATAACTTACAAATAACGCACAATTTCAGAAGTCTCAATAGATACAATTATCCTTTTAGAGCAACATATAGTCATCCAATATCAATCATCATTAGATATGAACGTAATCATCGCAAGTATATACACAACACAATTCAATGGTCCTCTCAAGGAATCCAATTCAATGGTCCTCTCATGGAACCCACACCCAAATTGTTATCATACTGGTTTGTGGTACCCGACCCAAGTTAGTGTGCCGGAACGTGGCAACCGATCCCATGTTTATGCTGGAACGTGGCAACCGTTTCCATATTTATGCCGGAATGTGGCCACCGATCCATTCAACAAGCCACAATCACAATCACAATGTACATTTTCATAATCGTACAATCAAGTGTTGATTCACGGCATACAATCATTCGTTCATACTCAATAACATTAGGTCTGATCAATAGGTTTCATTCATACATACATGCAATACAATGAAGCAATTATAAACATATATCACATCAACATGAAATCACAACCATCACCTACCTCGAATCCAAGCTTTACTCCCCTAAGGGACTTGAATCTCCACTTTCCCGATTCTTTCCACTTGTTCTAGGTCTACAAACAACAATTTATATGCAAGGATCAACAATCAAATCTCTAAGTATTCAGATTGTAACAACCTAATAACCCTAGACCAAACCCTTTGCCCCCATACTCAGTTTAGGGCTTTTTCCACCATAAATGACATATCAAAACCCTCCTCCATCGATAATTACCCAAGAAACTAAGTTTTACGGATTGAAACATGGATTTGAGTAGTAAACCCTTACCTTTAGCCTCAAGAATGGTGGAAAACAGTCAAGAAAACACCTGGGGTCGTTCTTTAGCTCTCAAAGTCGAAAAGTGCAGAA
>JAJOOO010004395.1:0-26924 GCA_029582685.1 Solanum piurae | reverse complement strand
TAAACTCATCAGTTTTCATATATCTCAGTTATAGTATATGGGTATTCCCCATCTTTTCATTTTATTTATGATTTAGCTTCCGCATCAGTTTATTATCTTTAGTATGCTCATGATCATGCCAACAGGGTTAGCTTGGGATCACTTGTAGTCCTAGGTCCCGTGTCCGCGTCTCTGGGGTAGTCTCGGGGCGTGACACACTTCATATTCTAAAATTGAATACTAAACTAAAAATTCAAACAAGTATTTATGGTTGTCAAAAAGTGTGCTGCGAAGGACCAGTCGGTGCAATAAGTTGGGATCACCAATCCACTCGGTGATCCGCCCTTTGGTCATTTGTATCGCCGTTTTGCTTTTGCCTTCAACATCCTTGATGTCTTGTAACTTTGGGTGATAAGACACTACATCGCGGAACTGTTCGGCGACTCACCGACTACTCCTTTCTATCGCTGACTTGATTTTATCCTTCAGGGTTTGGCACACTAGAACATTAGGCGAGACCAAGGCCATTCAGCGACTCGTCCAATGGTTTAGGCGATCCTTAGGCTTTCTTTTCTTCGTTCTTTCAGTTGCCTTGTTAGTTGTTTCTCCATAGTGTCCATGCTTTGTCCCTCAATCCAAATACCTGAAATTCAAGGATTTACATCAGTTTATGAGACAAAATATGCATTTGAGGACACTAAATCTATAAAAATAATGCCCTAAATGAGTCCAAATTGTGGTAAGCATCATAGATACCGTCACTGTCGGACTTACCTCCGCTGACGTAGGTGTTTTTACTTTACCCTTGCCTTTCCCACTAGTTGTGGGGTGTTTTGTGGCCTTGCCTCTGGATGTAGTTGCATCCTCTTTGAGGGCAATCCCTTTAGCTTTCCTTCGAGGTGGCATGTTTCTTCCTGCAATTTTAGATCTAGCCATGTCTGCAAAACATCAGGAAAAAGTTAGAAACATTTCAGTTAAATTCACAGAAAATAGTTGCAGACAGACTCGCCGATCCACTCGGTGTGTCGCCGAATCTCTTTGGCGAGCTGATCGGGCTCACCGAAAGGACTGGCTCAAAATTATTGGAAAGTCGGCGATGGGAAGGGTCTGTTGGAGAATCGCCGATAGCTTTCGGTGAAAAAGGGCTAACCCGCCGAAAGTTATAGTGCAGAAAAGGCTCAGGGGTGCAGATAAAGGGTGATCAAGAAATCTTTTAGTGAGTCTCCGAGAGCCTTCGGCGACTTTGGCATCTCGCCAAAAATTACAGAGTCCAACAACACATAAAGTCTTACCAAACGACTCAACGTGCCTACTTTCAACCCAAATTCACGAATTAAACCTCGTAACCCCCGAAAACAAAATCAAAGCATGCACTAGTTAAATTAAAGCAAGACCCATCACACCCATTGCCCCAGGATACTCAGACTTCTCCTGGTTTTTCCAAATTTGGCAAATTAACGAACTTTAACCTTAAGAGTGACGTCACTGGTTCTATCATTGCGAAAATTACATCATTCGGCACAAAAATGGGCTACTTAGACTTCACCCAACTAAACCCAATGACATGCTAGCACAACCCCACAAGATTTAATTCATTTTAAAGCTCAAAAATACGGGATTTCAATAATTTACACATTACGGGCAAAGTATTCAAATTAAAACATGCATTCACACAACTTAATCCTATAAGAGAGGCCCAGCACACATCAAAAACATAATATTGCTTGCATAAGAGTACAAATTACTAGAAATAATTGTGGGGTTCGGAAAACCAACATTAGATGCCGAATAATAAAGACTGAAAAAAGCTAGTCGGCAAAGTAATCCACTTTGAACACAACTCTGATGACTAAAATACTCTTAAAATGCAAAAATATAGAATATACTAAGCTGGTCTGAGTTTGGAAAGTTTGAAAGTGAGGGAAATTGAAAGAGTTGGAAGTTTAAACCTTTGCCTTTTAAGAAACCGTCCAGTTCTTTCCCATTCGGCAACATTAGTCGTGCTCGCCAAACTACTCAGCGACATGTCGAGTGGTCACTTACCTCGGTGAGTTTTACAGGGCCCTCAGTTGATTTGGGGGTCCAAACGGCGGTATAGATCGTGATCGCCAATAACTTCTTGGGCTCGCTGAGATTTAAAGACTCCAACATAAAATTTTCTTGAGTCCAACGGTGGTCTGGGTCAGGGTTGCCGGTCCATTCGGCGATCCGCCGCCTGGACCTTTAGTTCGCCAACCTACACTTTTCAACCACTTTCCAAACTTTTACTTGCACATTCAACACAACATTATTTCTTAAAGCAAAAATGAAGTGATAAATACTTGGGTTGCCTCCCAAGAAGCTCCTTAGTGAACACCGTGGCACGACACAAGTGCACACTCAAGTTCCAGTAGTGAGGTTTGCCTCATTTTTGCAAGGAAACCCCCCTTTTGGTTCTGGGTAGAGGTCATTCAGCACTTGGTCCATTTGGGACACTAGTAGCTGAATGAGCATAGAATATGAGGTCGTCATTTGGTTCAACATCAAGTCATTTTCTCTCATCTCCTCCAAAACTCTGTCGAGTCCTTCGACTTTGTGTAGAAAGAGTTAGAGGACCTCTTCAATTTTTCCACCCTCTTGATTCTTCATCTTTCGACATTCGTGAGGGGCAATGTATATTTTCATCTTTTTGGACAGTACCTCCAAGTCCTTGACCTTTTGGGCCAAGGCATCCAGCTGACCCAACAATGTAGCTAAGTGCTGGTCCTTCTCATTCTCCTTGTTGGTGTTGGCCACACAATCAAGGAATTTGGTTGCGGTCTCGTAGCAGTGTCGCATTAAGCAGCCCGAAAAGAGTTGGTCAGTCATTATTGTATTTTTGGGGCTGAGACCCCGGTAGAAACATTCGAGAAGCAATTTATCTGGAATCTTATGAGTTGGGCATTGCTGCAATAGGATCTTAAACATTTGCCACAACTCATATATGGACTAAATGTCCAATATCTTAAAATTTAGGATGCTGCCCTAAACATCATTAATCTCGAAGGAGGGTGATCCATTGGATTACTATTGCTACCAAATATGCTCCAAGACTCTACTTAAAGCAGCAACACAAAAGCCAAAACTAAAAATTAAGTAAGTAGAACTTTAACTAACAAGATTTTTTTTTAACTTAACTAAAAAATCTCAACTAACACCACTCCCCAGTAGTGGCGCCATTTGGATTTCACGTATCAGGACACTTCTTCCATTACTAAGTGCCAACAATCGTGAGTAGTAATATAACCCAACTAGTGAGTTGGGGTCGAGTCCCAAGAGAGTGGTTTGTACTCAATAATCAATAAAAAAACATAAACATACTCAAGTCAATCATAGCGAAAAACATTTACAAAAAAAAACATAATTCAAGTTTGGGGTGACATAAGTGTCAAATATCAAAGGGAGTTCTGTAATCAATTATCAACTAAGATAGCAAATAATATGAAAATACGAATATGGAGACGGGATTCTTGGGATGTGATTGGATTATGGGCTAAGGTAAACAACCGGGAAATTGCAATTAATAGTAAACAACTGCAAATCAGTGAATAAGCTAGACTTTAGTGGAGGTAAACTTTCTCTCAAACAATTTACCCCGAATCAAATTGGTTTCTCTCGAACACCAATAAGCGGCAATGAAGCATAACCTTCATTTTAGTACATTCACTCTCTCGAGTTGAATGTGTAGAAAAGGGTTTAGGATTCACTCTCTCGAGCTCAACCCATGACAACCCAATACCCACAGACCATCGATTCAGTAATTTTGGTTTAAAAACATCTCTCTCGGGAAAGCCAAAAACACGAAGTTAAGATTGTATTTGCAACAACAACCCATTAAATTCAACCACAATTACTGAACGAAATAACTTTTAAACAGCAAATAAACTATCAATTAACAATACCCAGCAATTAAATCAACCCATAATCACAACCCAAGAATTGGGGTTTTAGCTAGACATAGTAAAAATATAGAAATCGATACCGAAATGTGTTTCCATCAACTAGGTATGATTAATATTGTCTTTCCAAAGGTCTAAGATGAAGAATCTTCAACACCCACTTCTAATTTCTTAGAAATGGAAATCTTCAAAGCTAAAAATAATGTTTCCAAAAATAGTTCTAAGTTCTAAAACTGAATAATACACTTGATATTTTAAAATTACATACTAAACTAAAAATTCAAACAAGTATTTATAGTTGTCAAAGAGTGTGCTGCAAAGGACCAGTCGGTTCAATAAGTCGGGATCACCGATCCACTCGGCTATCTTCCCTTTGGTAATTTCTATCGCCATTTTGCTTTTGTCTTCAGCATCCTTGAGGTCCTGTAACTTTGGGCAATAAGACACTGCATCAGGGAACTGTTTGGCGACTCGCCGACTACTCCTTTCGTTCGCCGACTTGATTTTCTCCTTCAGGGCTTAGCACACTGGAACATTAGGCGAGATTAAGGTCATTCGGTGACTCTCCCAATGGTTTAGGCGATCCTCGAGATTTCTTTTCTTTGTTCTTTCAGCTGCCTTGTTGCTTGTTGCTCAATAGTGTCCATGCTTTGGCCCTCAATCTAAATACTTGAAATTCAAGGATTTACATCAGTTATTGAGACAAAATATGCATTTGAGGATACTAAATCTATTAAAATAAAGCCGTAAATGAGACAAATCGTGGACTCATCAGTGCAACACCCCGAAAAGTTTTTGAGTTAAGACTTGAACCATCCTTCGTAGTAGTATGTTTTTACCAAGGAATTTATTTTTTTCTTAAGTGTTAAGGTCACTAGATGTAGCACCTTGAGTTCAAAAAAGAACTAAAGAGAATCTATTCAGATCATTCCTAGGTTCCTTTAAGTTTTGGGTCAACTTCAAACGACAATAACTTTCAGGACCTGATGTGTTAGGTTGCCCATAAGATATCAAGTGAAAGGTATTTAAATTATATTTCCAATGCTACCAAGTTTGCTAATTTTTGAGTTTGTATGAGTGAGATATTCTTTTTTGAAGTCAGGTTGTCCAGTTAAAAAGAGCTACCCAAAAAATATGAGGGGTATTTTGGTCTTTTCCTAACCCAATCACATTTAATTCATTTTTAGTAATAATTTAAGGGTCTAAATAGATTAGAATTGGTTTCATTCATCCCCAATACTGTCACGCCCCGAGCCTACACCTTGGGTGGGATTGGCACTCGATAACCATTGTTGGCCCCAAGCAAACCCTTGGCGTGACTAGACTCTCACAGGAAGACTTACTTAACATAAAAAGTACTTAAATGCAATCTGAAATAAACTGTCTCAATAGATAAACTGAGAATGTTTAGAAAATAAAATTCAACTTAACCAAAATGGCAACTCCAGTGTTTAAAACTGTCTATGAAGCCTCTAGATACTAAGAGGGATGTCGGTAAAAGACCCCCGATCATCATAACAACTAAAACAACCAAAAACAATAAAACAAAACATAACCAAAGGTATGTTCCGGAAAGCAAGGAGGCTCACCAACTGACTCTGAGTGCTCGACTAGATCAACGGGGTTCTAGATGCTGATCCTCGTTACCTCTATATGCATCAAATGATGCAGACCAAATGGCGTAGTACATTGAATTGAGTAAAGCTGAGGTAAGTGTTTCTTTCAGTATTAATTTCAAGCTTATGTCATGTTTAGTTTTCCCCTTGCATGCTCGTACATTGAATGTACTGATGCCATTTGGCCTGCATCATTTTATGATGCATATACAGGTAAGAATGGCAGCGGGACCGAGAGGTGCCGGTACTGGTACCGTTTCATCTTGGTCAGTTACCGGTCTGGTACCGTTCCGACAGGATCCGATGAGGGCCATTACGAAGGGGAACCGGGAGGGGTAACGAAATAGAAACAGTTTTTGTCATGCCCTGAGCCTACACCCTAGGAAATACTGGCACTCGAAGACCATTTCTGGCCCCAAGCAAACCCTTGGCCTGGCTTTGTGAACTGAGAAGAAGAATTACTCAACATAATAAGATAAAACAATAACTTTAAGAAATAATATCTTAACCAAATTGGCAACTTAAGTCTCCTAGAAAAACATGTGCAATACAAAGATGAGAGACTCATAACTAACTGTCTAACTGTCTATGAAGCCTCTAAAATACTGATATGTATGTTGGGAAAAACCCCACAACATCCTAATAAATGAAAGAATAAAAGCGAATAAAAGAGTCCTCCTGAATGCAAGGAGGCTCACCACTGACTCTGAGCTGCTCAACAGGGTCAACAAGGCATTGGATGCTGATCTTGGTTACCTAAATCTGCATCATAAGACGATGCAGACCAATTGGCATCAGTACATTGATTGTACAAGTATGCGAGTTAGAATGCTAAGCAGCATAGGCTAGAAGGAAATCTGAAAGAAACTGAATGACTTACCTGGCTCAACTCAACTCAACCTGACTGACTCATTTCAATATAAAGCAATTTAAAACAAGTGCAATATAAAGAAAAATTGTTTAAAACATGTTATAAACTCTATATGTATGCAAAGATGCAATAAATCTGATATGTAGGTAGAAATACAAATGAAGTGATGTTTATAAAAATATAATAACTGTTGTGGGAGTTTCTCTAACCGACAACCATCACATAAGAGCTATAGTGATGATACAACGATCAACCTCACGCTGCCAGAGCATCCTATACCTGGCCAAAGGTATAGAACCTGAACAGCCTAATGGATCCACCAGTCTAATTTGAAAAGGATTCATCTAGAAAGTATGAACCTCTTCTACACATGATTGCTACATGGTTCTATGGGGGTTGTGGGTTCTTTGAACGCTCCCCCATTTCGGTGCTCAATACTACTCCAAAAAATGTACTGACTTTTATGTTTTTAAAACATATTTCCTCTGTGATTTGAGATTAGTGCTCAAAAACTTAGCTCAAAGTCTATCCTGGAAATCAAAGTTTCCCTTGTTTCTTGATTTAGAAAGCGATTACTCTTTTCTGAAAACTTGCCCGAAGGCTCTTTGGAAATTTCAGTTTCCAATCTTGTTTAAATGTGAAAACATTTCTTTTAAACTTCTTTGGGAATACATAGTCCCCATATAACTTTTTGAAGAAAATAACTTCAAACCATAGCTTTACTATTGCTTAGCTTTAAAAATTAAGTCTTAAAACGACGTTAAAACATTGGTAACGACCCTTGAAAACTTTAAGAAACTTTGCTTTGACTTACTCCTTAACTTCTAGACTTGACTCCTAACTTCCTTGACTTTGAACTTAACTTTCCTTGAATTGAATTATTGATTCAAAGTTCATGATCTCATGTTTATGGATGATTTCATGATATTTAGAAGTCATTTAGAGTAGTTAGAATCAATGGAAAGTGTTAGGACACTTTAGAATAACTTAAATAGGCTAAATGACAAAAAACTGGTGAAGAACGCCGATCCGGGCGCGTCCCTGGCACGCCGCGCCAGGCCCCAATTTACTGGGGCTCATTTCTGGCGCGTCGCCCCAGCCTTCCTGGCGCTACTGGGGAGCGTCGCGCCAGCCTCCCTTCAGGCAAAAATTCAGATGAAGTTTTGATCGCGTTTTCTGACCCTAAATCGTTTTAATCCGAATCTTTTTCCAAAATTCACTTTAGAGTCATGTACCCAAATCGTATACACAAAATCTAACTCAAACAACACTTAATCATCAAGAATCTCATAAATCCCAATTCATATTCAAGAACGAAATCAATTCAAGAACAATTATAAAAAATATCCAATCCTCAATCATGTTAGGACGAAAATAAGCTGAATTAAACATGATTGGCGCGTGGGTGAACTAACCCAACGCTATGTGATCTCACATACCTTGTAGGGATCACCCCCGACGAATTCCACAAGTTAAAATCGACGATCTCCTTGCTTCCCCTTCTCTTTTCTCCTCTTCTTTCCTCTTCTCTAAAACCCTAAGTCTTTTCCAAAAGCGTAAAACTGACAAATTTCAGTTTAGACCCTTAATTAATTCACTAAAATGAACTAAAATAAAAGGGTAAGGAAAAGACCAAACTACCCTTCAAAAATCCGGATTTGGACTTTCCTTAAACCAATAGTCCAACTTCGAAAGGGCATAACTCACTCATCCGAACTCGGAATCGCGTCAACTTGACGGTGTTGGAAAGATAATTACAAGAGCTTTCCAACCATATCTAGAACTACACCTAACTCATCCTGAGCTAGGATTTATAGTCGTTTAAGTTTACCAAAAACTCACTTTGACTTCCTTAAAATTTTCCAGATTTTCTTATTCTTTCCAAAATCAATATTTTCATATTTTAAACTCTTTATAGTCATTTCTAGGTGCGAGGTGTTACATTTTTACCGGTTAGTCCAGGTCTAGTAACCTGTCCGGTCCGGTCCGATTCGTCTTAATTATTGTTTTATTTTAAAAAAAAATTAAATGGTAATATAGCCGTTGGGCAACGGGTATTGGGCCACACCCAACGGTTATTTCTCCCAATAACCCCCCAAAACCCCCTACCCCCCAAAAAAATTTTAATACCCCAAACTTTTAAAATTTACATTTTTATCCTATTTTATAACTATAAATACCCCCAATCTTTCATTATTTTTACTCACAAATATTCTTCATCTTCTACTCTCTCAACTCTGAAGTCTCAAGTCTCTAATCTCTTATTCTCCTTTAAATTACAAATTATATTAGTTTAAAAGATTTGGTGGATTACGAATGTGGTCTTTGTAGCTTCAAAATTCAACTTCCAATTTTCAGATTTCGGTCATACATGTCTACTTTTTTAAGTTGACGTTTGGTACATTCGTTCCCACTCACTTTTCATTTAGTTATTTATTTGTTTGCAGTTAATTAATTATTATTATTTTTGTGAGTAATTAGTCTCTAGTCTCCACTTACTTAGTTATTTATTCGTTTGTATTACATTTTCATATTATATATAATTTACTCACTTTTCATATTTTACTATGGATTCCGGTAAAAAAAATGTTGACATAGGTAAAACAATTGGATATGATTCGATCACTAATTTATTTACTTCAAAGTCCAAGAAAATAAAATAAAATTGGTAGTTCTTCTAAATCTAGAACTAGATAAGTAGCACAAGTAAGAATAAATACGGAAGATTTTACGCATGTTGATGAAATTGTTTTTAATAGTGATAGTAATATTGGATTAGATCCTTATCATGAATCTTTACAAAGAAGGTTTGGTAATTTTGATGAAGAATTAGCTGAAGATGTTGAACATGATAATCTTAATGATTATATTGATACTTTTGCTGATGATTATGATGAAACGGAGCCAATTACGGTTACTACTCCCACTCCCACTTCTAGTCCCGCTCCCTTTCGTTGTCCTGCTCCCATTCCCCCCCGTACATACTAGGCCTAAGGTAGAACGTGCTAAAAATTAGTTGTGTGGCAATTTATGACTCAGAGTGAAGATAAAACACAAGCTATTTGTAATAAATGTAAACATAGAATGAATCATAAAATTGTGGGAAAACAGGGTGGGACGGGACATTTGAGTAATCATTTAATGGGAGAAAGGGGCTCTAATATGGTCCAAACACAATTAAATCCTTCTAATGTTACTGGCCCTAGTATACAACGCTCATATAATAGAGAAAAAGATGTTGAAGAATTAGCTAAAATGATTGTTGTTATTGACTTGCCTTTTGGTTTTTATGAATATCCCGGTTTTATTCATTACATTCAAATTGTGTATAATCCACATTTTAAAGGTATTACAAGAAACGCAATAAAAAGGCTATCTTTGATTATGAAGCTCAACATTTTCAATATCTTCATTTTTTTATCATAATACTTGTAAAATAGCTATTACATCTGATATGAGTCGTAGTTTAAATGGTAATGATTATTTCACTATTACTGCACATTGGATCGATGGAAATTGGATTATGCAAAAAAAAATTAGGTTATAAATGTTGTGAAATGCATAAAACCAGTAGTTACATAGCTCAAACTATTGTAGATATTTTACAAAACTATGGAATTTGTGATAACATAATTAGTGTCACCTTAGATAATACTTCTAATAATACATTTGTTGTTGAAATACTAAAACCGACTCTTTGCCCTGTTTATATTGATGGTTTTCAGATTACGTGTGCTGCACACATATATAATTTGATTCTTATAGATGGTATAGAAATGTATAATGACGGTTGCACAAAAGTTGAAACTGAATGTCATTTTATTTTTAAATGTCAAGTTAAGTCTAGACATAGAGAATTTGAAAATCGTTGTCGTGAATTTAATCTTCCACCTAGAAAAATTCCAAAATCAGTGTGTACTAGTTGGAATTTTTTATTTTAATTGCGTCAAGTCGCTTATGAGTATAGAAAACCTTTACAAATGGTTTGGCATACTCATAATTCAAATGTGAACTATAGACTTGATGATAGTTATTGGAATGACGTAAAAGAACTTATAGAATTCTTAAAGTTTTTTATTTAACTACCAAAAAAATATATGGACTTTATTATCCAACTAATTGCTCTGTTTTACCAAATATTTGTGCTATTTCTAGTAAATGTTATACATTAAAAAATAAACCAATATTTGAAGATTCCGTTAGGAAGATGATTGAAAATTTTAAAAAATATCTTATTCTATTCCTCAAATTTATTTAACCGCTTGTTTGTTAAACCAACATTACAAAGATGAAGGTGCATCACGAATGGTTGATAAAATATATTTTAATTTAGATATTAAAGATGATGAAATACCTACTTGTCAAGAAGTTAAAGATAGTATAAAGATTGAAGCTAGAAATTGTATGACTTGTATAATTCTCATAGAAGAAATGTAGTACGTAATGAAGAACCTCTAAGTTCTAGGTGTAGATATAATGAAGATGATCTTGATGATATGCTAGATTGTTATCTTGAACTTTCTCATAATGATAAAATTACTTTTGATGCATATATTAATCAAAATACTGAAACTATTAAGGATTCACAAGGTTTACTTGATCTTCAAGATTGGTGGAGCAATCACAGCAAGGGATTTCCAAAATTCAACCGGTTGCTCGAGTTGTGTTAGTTATTCAAGCATCTTCAGTAGCTTCGGAAGGCACTTTTAGTGCAATAAGATTTCAAATTGGAGAGCATAGATATTCATTAGCAGAAGATAGCTCAGAGATATCGGTACTATTTAGAGATTGGATTAATGGCAAGAGAAGGAGTTATGGGCGTCCAGTTTTACCTACCAAATTTGAAATTGATATTGATGAAATGATGCAAGATTTTAGTAACGACGACATTGATGCATTTGAGGAACTAGCCGATCAACCAATTTCAGATCATTTACTAGAGAAATGTTAAATGATTTAAGAAAAGATTAGCTTGGTAACATGAACTATTAGTATGAGTATGATAATTCGAGGTCTAATTCAAACAAGAACCCTTCCTAGAAGGTGGCTGTGTAGATTAGGTCCTCTAATCCTCTACTAATATTTTGTAACTCAAATTGTAATATTTAATTAATATTAATAAAACTATACGTTATTCGCCTTAACTTTTTATTTATTATTGTCTTCAATTTTAATACAAAGTGTGAAATTTAAACTTTTATAACTTTTAAAGTTTCAAATTTACACTTTTAAACTTTTAAAGTTTGAAATTTAAATTTTTAAACTTTTAATGTTTGAAATTTCAATATTTAAACTTTTGAAGTTTGAAATTTAAATTTTTAATAAACTTTTAACGTTTGCAATTTAAATTTTTGACCTTTTAAAGTTAGAAAAACTAAACTTTTATACTTTTAAAGTTTGAAATTTAAAATTTTAAACTTTTAAAGTGTGAAATTTAAACTTTTCTACTTTTAAAGTTTTAAATTTAAAATTTTAAACCCTTAAAGTGTGAAATTTAAACTTTTATACTTTTAAAGTTTTAAAGTCTGTATTTTAAACTTTAAAAGTATAAATTTTAAACTTTAAAATTATAAAAGTTTTAATATTATTTGATTAATTTTCCTATTTTTTTTAATTTTAATAAGTAATTTTTTTTTTTAAATATAGTCGTTAGTCCCGGTTACCGGTCCGGTCTGGCCCAGCCCCGATACTGTACCGGTTCGGGAGAGAATATAGTATATTTTCTGGAACTACCAATTCCGGTACATTTTCTTCCATCGGACCATGGTTCCGGTCTAGTAGGTCCGTTACCGGTACCGTTGCCAGGCTAGGATACATGTAACCAGGATCAATATCTAGCGCCTTGTTGATCCAGTCGAGCACTCAGAGTCAGTTGGTGAGCCTCCTTGCTTAGCGGAGCATCCCTTTGGTTATGTTTTGTTTTAATGTTTTTGGCTATTTCAGTTGTTTGGATGATCGGGGGTCTTGTCCCGACATCCCTCTTAGTATCTAGACTCGAGAGGCTTCATAGACAGTTAGATATGAGTTCTTTAGTCTTGATATTTTAGTTGGTTGATCTAAAGACTTGAGTTGCCATTTTGGCTAAGTTGAATGTTATTTTCTAAACATTCTAAGTTTATCTATTCAAACAGTTTATTTTAGATTGTGTTTAACTACATTTTCTGCTGAGTAAGTCTTCTCCTGAGAGTCAAGCAACGCCAAGGATTTGCTTGGGGCTAGCAATGATTCTCGAGTGCCAATCCCGCCCAGGGTGTATGCTCGGGGTGTGACATAGGGTTCTAGTTGAGAGTTCTAGAAGAGAAAAGAGAGAAAAGAGGACAGGATCAAAGCGTTCATCGAGATTCTTGAGTTTTGTTGCGGATTTTGGCCATGGGTTTAACTCAGAACACTTTATCTGGATCATTGTTACTCACTGTTTCATAATGTACTACACTATATTGTATTGTATTGCATGGTAGATACAATGTTTGGTAAGACTGTATTGTTTGCTACTGTTTAATAACATTTTTATTATTTGGTTTAACTGTATTGTATTTTAAAATTTTACTAAAATATCCTTAATTATTTTAAATACTAAATTTATCAGTAATTACTAATAAAATAACAAAACTATCCGTCAATCATGCATATTCTTTTATGTCATATGAAAATACCATAAAAGTATATCATCAATTATAATTATATTATCGAACATTATTATAACGTTTATATTCAATTATAAAAATTATCACGTACCGCGTTAATTAAGAAATTTTGAAAAATGATGAAAAGGTAAGAAGATATTGCTTTGTATAAATCACCAATAGTTAACTATAAATTTTAATTCGTTCACAAATTATTTAATTAATTATCCATATCAACTTAGAACAATGTAGATGTATAACTATGCATATCACTTGATTCATAACATGTCTAACTATGCATATCACTTGATTCATAACTTAGATCATACTGATAATAATATCGATAATATATGCTATAAATCTTCATAACAAAACAAATAATTCAAATAATCCGTAACTTAAAATGCATAATAAAATAATTGTCAAAACTAAAATATTCATATCGTTTATAAAATAAAAAATATTTAAAATTTAAATAAAATTAATCTATTTTTAATTACGTGCTAGCATCATGGTCAATAAAAGAGAATTGTGTTCTTCTTGTGGACATCCCATCAATGTGCGACACATATTTTCATCTTGACAACTAAATATATAAGCCTTTGAGTTCATATGAGATTCCAAATTCATCTCTTATATCATTTACTAGATCTCGCTTTCAGAAATAGGTGGCATAGTTGGAAGTCGATTAATGGCATGAACCAAATTATCCATGCCACCTCTCAACATATCAGCCATGCCTTCAAAATGATTATGTTTAGAATTTTTATTTCTCTGATGAGTTGGTACCTTTTGAAGAGACATCTTATTTAGGTGCATCATTAATTGGTTGACTTTGCTCATCCTATTTATCTCCCTCAGTATTTACCAGTGAAGCACCATCCATAGTAATCATTTCGTCAACCTCTTCAATAGTCAACAAATTAATTCGTACTTGAACTTTTCAAATTTTTGTTGGTACCTCTTTTTAGCATATCTGGTCCAGTCTCAGCATGCTTTCCACTAGCTCTATCCTTTCCATATAGCATCATTAGCTTATCATAATTTCTGATAGACTTAGTCCTCAAATCAGCAACTTCAGGTTTAGCCTACATATGAAAAGTACAACACATTATTGAAGAAAAAAAGATGAACATTAAAATATAAAAATAAGAGCAAAACTAATAAACATGAATATACTTGAATTAATTGATCCCATACTTCAGGCTTGGCATCCCACATATTTGTGATGGGATTCCATGCAAATCCGCTCATTCCCATTTGAAATGTATCATAGTATTTGCCAATTGTTTTTTAATGTTTCTCATCTGATTTTGAATTCTCTCCTTATTAATGATTTTATCAGGAAAATTTGATTTTAATCCATCAATATGTTATCCAACGCGTGTGTAGTGAAATATCCACCAACCCTATTTCCAAGTTCATGCTCATGGCAAAATGCATCAATTAGTGTATCGTCCATAGTATGTGACAAAATACAAAGAGAATTATCTAAAATATTTGTCAGTTGAAGTAAACTACTTCAATTTTTTCGCCATCTTGATAACTACAAAATTAAAATAACTATTCATCATAATTATAGGAAATGTCATCAACAATATTGAAGAGTTATAATATAAAATCAAATGCACTACACATTATCTTTATAACTAAAACAATAGTTCACAAAATCACTTTCAAATAAAATCAAATAAATAAATGTGATACAAAAAATTATTTGTATGTTTCTCCTAGAAAATTAGTCTTGATAATTATTCCACATGGCAGCTGCTATGCCATCTCGAATCAACTCTCCTCTTGTAAATTCTTCATTGCTCTCTCTAGGATTTGGAACTTCTTCATGCACATCATTATTATTAATAAGCTCCGCATCAAATTGAGCAAGTAAATCATCGTTTGGTTGTACTCCTCTTAAATACTTGTGCAAAATACAACATTCAAATATGATAAGATTTTGAGTTTCAATACCATATGATGACTCTGTTAAGCTAGAAATTATGGGAAATATCTTTTTAAGAACTCCAAATGCTCGTTCAATAGCGTTACGCAAAGAAGTGCGTCGCAAATTAAATAATTCACGAGGATTTCGAGGTAGATTTCTTGAATACTCTTTCAAGTGATATCTCTCTCCCCTATAAGGCATAATAAGTCCACTTTTCAACATGAGTCCAACATCAACAAGGTCGAGTTTTGCTAAACATAAATAAATAAAAGATTCATTTATTTGTTCATTACATGTACCTATGTCTAGATAAATATATTTAATGTTTACCTTCGGGAATTTTTAGTGGATCTTGCATCTATTTAATGCTTCTTTCATGATTCTTGAATCAAAAGTTGTACCTTCCCACCCAGCTAACACATGTGAATTTTAATTCAAATGTGCATGCAACTAGTGTATTTTGTGTTGGATATAATCTTTTCTCCCACAAAATTTTGGGTACCTTTTAAAAGTATAAATTTTGGGTACCTTTTAAAATTATAATTTTTCTTTATTATACCAATATATAACATATCAAAAAAGAAAACTTGTTCTTTAAAACAGTTTGATAAGATTCCCCATGATATAATCTGGCAAATATGTTAGTGCCCAATAAACGCTCCTGCAAGAAGTTATGAGGCAATAAGTTAGGGTTAAAGTTTTTAATTAATAAAAAGGTAAATCTTTTATTATTAAAATCATAAGGTAACATATATGTAACATCTATTTTTTTCACAAAATTGAGTGCTTGTTCCATCAAATATGCTTTCTCATCTTCATCATTCAGGACTATTTCATAGCCCTCGGGTAAAAAAGGATTTAAACCAAGGAGCAAACTAGGATGTCCTTTGAATAAATCTTTCACCTTTTCTATGACACGAACAATATTAATTATGTGAGAAATATCAAAGACTTGGTTCCACATAAATCACCAAATAACAATAGGAATTAGTGACGATTGACAATAGTCGAATTATAGTAGCAAACCTTTTTCTCATAAATTCCATCATAACGACAAGGAATGTGATTTACTTCTCCCTTTGATTTGGAAACTTGTCCTTAACTTGGTTCAAATAAGAGAATGTCTCATCAATCATCATTTTTTGCTTACTAGAACCAGCTCTGTCAACATCGCTATCACCACTAATATTACCCAGACCACCTCCAGAAATATGTGATTGACAGTGAAAAATAGAACCATAGCTAAAATTTATAGTAAAATTTATTTGTTTGATATATTAATATAGAGTTATGTTACACACTCTTCTACTTTATGTAACATCTCGCACCTAGAAACGACTAGAAAGAGTTAAAAAACTGAAAATATTGATTTTTAGAAAGATTAAGGAAATTTAGAAAATTATGTCTAAGTTAAGAAAGTGAGTTTTGGTCATTTTCAAACGACCATAACTCCTAGCTCAGGATGAGTTAGGATTAGTTCTTGATATGGTTTGAAATCCTTTGGGAAGATCTTTCCAACGCCGCCGAGTTTGCACGATTTCAACATCGTATGAGTGAGATATGAATTTCGGAAGTTGGGATGTTGGATTGAGGAAGGTCCCAATCCGGATTTAGGGAAGGGCAAAGTGGTCGTCTTTTCTCTAATTAATGTCCTAATTCGTTTTTAAGGATTTATTGGGGTAAAAACATGACCTAAATCAGTTTTGGAAAATTAAAGAACGCTTAGGGCTTGGAGAAGAGAGAAAGAAAGAAACAACGGGAGAGAAAGACAAGAATTCATCAAGATCATCCAAGCTTGCGAGTGGAATTCGTCGGGAGTGATCCCTATTAAGGTATGTGAGATATTTTTGTGTTGGGTTGGTTCACCCACACACCAAATTGTTTCAATCCATTGGTTTTGAGTTGTTTACTTGTTGAAGAAGTGAGGTTCTTGAAGAACAAATTGTAGAATTCTTGTTGGTTGAGTTGTTGATGCTTGGGGGTGAGTTGATTCATGTTTCCGGGTTGTTTTTCGAGTTAAATTGGTTTAATATTGAGGGTAATAATGACCCTAACTGTTTGGGGAAAGAACTAGGGAAGATTGGAGGGTTTAGTGATTGAAAAAAGAAGTAGAAAAGTCGGAGATTTCTGGGCAAGGGCTTGGGGCGTCGGGCCACAAAAACTTCTCTGAAGTTTGGCCTCTGGCATGTCGCACCAGTCAGACTTCTCTGAAGTTTAAGGGCTGGCGCTCCACGCCTCTCAGAGCACCAGGGACGCCAGTTCTCCCCATTCTTTCCCCACCTTTTAATACTTGCTCCTAGGTGATGTACCTATGTTTCCTAGTCAATTCTAACACTCTAAAGTACATCTAAACATCATGAAATCATCCATAAACATGAGATCATGAACTTTGAATCCATAATCCAAATCAAGGAAAGTTAAGATCAAAGTCAAAGAAGTTGAAAGTCAAGTCTAGAAGTTAAGAAGCAAGTCAAGGCAAAGTTTCTTAAAGTTTTCAAAAGTCTTTATTAAACGTTTTAACTTTGTTTTAAGGTTCATGTTTAAAGTAAAGGAAAGTGTAAAGAGTTGAGTTCATTTCTCAAAAGTTATTAGGGAACTAAGTATTCCCAAACAAGTTTATAAATGTTTTCACATTTGAGTAAGAAAGGATCTGTTATTTCCAAAAGAGCCTTTGGGCTAGTTTTTAGTAAAGGGAACATCGATTCCAAGAGAGCCTTTGGGATAAACTTTGATCAATTATCTCAAACTAAAGAAAGAGTTGTTTAAAACACATATGAGCTAAAGTATATTTAGGGAGTAGTATTGAGCGCCGAATTAGGGACGCGAGTTCATATCAACTCAACTCTCCATAAGAACCATGTAGCCATCATGGGATTTAACAGGTCATACTTTTTAGATGATCACGTAAGTTAAGCTAGTGGATCCACTAAGTTAAGTAAGGTTAATCACGGCAAGGTATAGGATGGTCCTTGGGCAATGTGAGTTAAAACATTGTATCATCACTAGGGCTGATAGTGGTGGTTGTCGGTTAAAGAATCTCCCACTAAAGTTATATTAATTTTATATATAAGTAAAGTTGAGGTTGTTATTGCTTTATCTTTAACGAACTAAGTTGTTACACTGTTTTACAAGATTATTATATATTGCATGTGTCTTATTGCTTTATACTGAGTTCAGTTATTCATGAGTTGAACAGAGCCAAGGTAAGTGTTCCTTTGTACTCCTTTCAAGCTTAAGTTGTTGTTTAGCATTCTAACCCGCATACTCGTACATTCAATGTACTGATGCCAGTTGGCCTGCATCTTGATATGATGCACACACAGGTAACCAGGATCAACATCCAGCGCGTCGTTGATCTAGTCGAGCACTCCAGAGTCAGTAGTGAGCCTCCTTGCATTGTTTTTCTCTATTAGGATGTTGTGGGGTCTGTCCCAGCATCCATCTCAGTATTATAGAGGCTTCATTGACAGTCAGACAGTAGTTGAGTCTCTCATTTATGTATTTACCGATATTCTATTTTGAGACACAAGTTGACATTTTGGCTAGATTTATCATTTAAGTTATTTATGAACTTATATTGTGTTGAGTTAGGTAGCCAGATCAAGGGTTCGCTTGGAGCCAAGAATGGTCTCTGAGTGCCGGCCACGACCAGGGTATAGGCTCGGGGCGTGACAAACTTGGTATCAGAGCACAGACTTCAAGAGTCTTAGGGAGTCTATGAAGCCGTGTCTGTAGAGTCCTAGGTATCGGTGTGAAGCGCGCCACATCTATAATTTGGAGGCTACAACATTTAGGAAATTCTTCACTTCCTTCATATCCATCTCGTGCGTTAGAGTTTATCTCTAAAAGTTTCCATCTAATTCGTGCTTGTGCGTGTTTCAGATAACCATGCCTCCATGAAGAGCAGCACGAGGTCGTCCAGCTAGGAGAAATGTTGTACCACAAGAGCAAGGGGTACCTAATGCACCAATCGTGCAACCTCAAGGCGAGGTCACTAATGCTGAATTACGTGAGGCTATTCGGATGATGAGCCAAGTTATGACTAACCAGGTTTGGAAGACAAGAGGACCAAGGAAAGATGAGGCTAATACTTCGAGGATTCACAAATTCTTGAGAATGAATCCCCCATGTTTCACTGGTTCGGTCACTACTGATGATCCAGAAAATTTTGTTAAGAAACTGAAGAAGGCTTTTGAGGTGATGCATGTTGCTGACGCTGGAAGGGTTGGACTAGCTGCATATCAACTGAAGGATGTTGCTAGAACATTTTTCGATCACTGGAGGGGGGGTAGACCTGAGAATGCACCAACTGCTAGTTGGGCCTGTTTCGAAGAAGCCTTTTTGAGGCATTTCTTTCCCCGAGAATTTCTTACACTGAAACAGGATTCCTTGAGTGTGCATGAGTATGGGTTGAAGTTCACCCAGCTGTCCCTCTATGCTCCTGAAATGGTCAAGGACATGAGGAGTAGAATGAGATTGTTTGTTGCTGGTTGATGGTTTATGTGCAGCAGGTTGTAGAGGAGAAGTTGAGAGACAGAGAAGAGTATAGAAGCAAGAAAGGTAAGACTGGGAATGAGTCTGGGCAGCAGAAGGGCAATATGAATCGCTCGTCCTTTCAGAAGAAAAAGGGACCAGCACCATCATCTGCTAGTACACCTGCACCCAGAAACAGAGGTGAGTATAATGGCCAGAAGTCACAGAACTTCAGGGTTAGACCAGCATAGTCCTAAGGTAGTGTGGCACAAGGAGGTAGTTTGACTCCTGCATGTGCTAGGTGTGGTAGAACCCACCCAGGAAAATGTCGTGATGGCCAGACAGGTTGTTTTAAGTGTGGACAAAAGGATCACTTCATGAAGGAGTGCCCTAAGAACAGGCAGGGTAGTGGAAATCCGGGCAATAGAGCCCAATCTTCATCAGTTGTGCCACCAGACAGGGCGGCACCTACATAAGCTACTTCTAATACTGGCGAAGGAGCGAACCGCCTCTATGCAATCACTAGTCTCCAATAGCAATAGAACTCTCCAGACGTTGTCACTAGTATGATCAAAGTATTTACTTTTGATGTTTATGCTTTGCTAGACCCAGGAGCAAGTTTGTCTTTTGTAACTCCTTATGTTGCAAATAAGTTTGAGATTCTTCCTGAGAAACATTGTGAACCCTTCTGTGTTTCCACACCTTTTGGGGAGTCTATTCTAGCAGAAAGAGTCTATCGTGATTGTCCTATTTCCATCAATCACAAAGAAACCATGGCTGATCTAGTTGAACTAGACATGGTAGATTAGGTATGGATTGACTTCATGCCTGTTATGCCTCCATAGATTGCAGAACTCGAGTTGTCAAGTCTCAGATTCCTAATGAGCCAGTCATAGAGTGAAGTAGTAGTTCAGCAGTGCCTAAGTGTCATTTCATTTCGTACCTTAAGGCGAGAAAGTTTGTTTCGAAGGGTTGTATCTATCACTTAGTCCGATTAAATGACTCAAGTGTTGAGGTACCTCCCATTCAGTCAGTTCCTAAAGTAAGCGAGTTTCCAGAAGTTTTTCCTGATGATCTATCAGGGGTCCCTCCTGAGAGAGAAATAGACTTTGGCATAGACGTCATTCCAGATACTCATCCTATCTCTATTCCTCCATACAAAATGGCACCAGCAGAGTTGAAAGAGTTGAAAGAGAAGGTGAAATACTTGTTAGACAAGGGCTTCATTCGACCAAGTGTATCACCTTGGGGCATTCCGGTCTTGTTTGTGAGAAAGAAAGATGGTTCCCTTATGATATGTATTGATTACCGTCAATTAAATAAGGTTACCATCAATAATAAGTATCCTCTTCCAAGGATAGATGATTTATTTGATCAACTTCAGGGTGCCACCTACTTTTCGAAAATTGACCTCAGATCAGGCTACGATCAGTTTAAAGTTAGGGAATGCGACATTCCAAAGACAGCATTCAGGACTAGATATGGTCATTATGAGTTCTTGGTCATATCCTTTGGTTTGACCAATGCACTAGCAGCGTTCATAGATCTTATGAACAGATCTTATGAACAGAGTCTTCAAACCTTATTTAGATAGGTTTGTTATTGTCTTCATTGATGATATACTAATCTATTCAAGGAATAAAGAAGATCATGCTAGTCATCTCAGAATAGTTCTTCAGACCTTGAAGGATAGAGAGTTGTATGCCAAGTTCTCCATGTCTGAATTTTGGCTTGAGTCTGTGGCATTTTTGGGCCATATTATTTCTGGTGATGGTATTAGAGTTGACAATTGGAAAATTGAGGCAGTACAGAATTGGCCTAGACCCACATCTCCAACCGATATTAGGAGTTTCTTGGGCTTGGCTGGCTATTATAGGAGATCTGTTGAGGGTTTCTCGTGCATTTCATCTCCTTTGATAAAGTTGACTCAGAAAACATCGACGTTTCAATGGTCTGAAGCTTGTGAGAAAAGCTTTCTGGAATTGAAGAAGAGGTTGACTAGTGCCCAGTTTTAACCTTACCAAAGGGTACTCAAGGTTTTGTGGTGTATTGTGATGCATCCAGAGTTGGTTTGGGTTGTGTGTTAATGCAGAATTGAAAGGTGCTAGCTTATGCCTCAAGACAGTTGAAGGTTCATGAGAAGAATTATCCAACCCATGACTTAGAATTGGTTGTTGTAGTTTTCGCCTTGAAGATTTGGCGACACTATTTGTATGGTGTTCATGTTGATATATTCACTGATCACAAGAGCTTGCAATATGTGTTCACTCAGAAGGAGCTCAATCTCATACAGAGGAGGTGGTTGGAATTACTCAAGGATTATGACATGAGTATTCTTTACCACTCAGGTAAGGCTAATGTGGTTGCTGATGCTTTAAGTAGGTTATCTATGGGTAGTACCACCCATGTTGAGGAAGAAAAGAAGGAGTTAGCCAAAGATGTTCACAGACTTGCATGCCTGGGAGTCAGACTTATGAATTCCACAAAAGGAGGAATATTGGTGACGAACGGGGTTGAATCATCACTAGTGTCAGAAGTGAAGGAAAAGCAAGACCAAGACCCTATTTTACTCGACTTGAAGGCAAATGTTCAAAAGCAAAGAGTATTAGCTTTTGAAAAAGGGGAGATTGTGTGTGAAATACCAAGGTAGATTATGTGTATCAATGGTAGATGAACTCCAACAGAGGATCATGGAGGAAGCTCATAGCTCCAGATATTCCATCCATTCGGGTTCCACCAAAATGTACCGTGATTTGAGAGAGGTATATTGGTGGAATGGTATGAAGAAGGATATTGCAAAATTTGTTGCCAAATGTCCGAATTGCCAGCAAGTGAAAGTTGAACACCAAAGTCCTGGTGGTTTGACGCAGAATATAGAACTTCCAGGAAGTGGGAGATGATTAATATGGATTTCATCATAGGTTTGCCAAGGTCTCGCAGACAACATGATTCTATTTGGGTGATTGTCGATAGAATGACAAAATCAGCCCACTTTTTGCAGGTAAAGACTACCCATTTAGCAGAATATTATGCTAAGCTATATATTCAAGAAGTGGTAATATTCCATGGTGTTTTGGTCTCCATTATTTCAGATAGAGGTGCACAATTTACGGCTCAGTTCTGGAAATTTTTCCAGAGAGGTTTGGGTTTGAATGTGAATTTAAGTACCGCCTTTCATCCTCAGAAAAATGGGCAAGCAGAGCGCACTATTCAGACCTTAGAGGATATGTTGAGGGCTTGTGTGATTGATTTCAAAGGAAATTGGGATGCTCACCTACCTCTCATTGAGTTTGCTTACAACAACATTTACCACTCTAGCATCCAAATGGCTCCATATGAAGCTCTTTATGGGAGAAGATGTAGATCTCCTATTGGATAGTTCGAAGTTGGTGAAGCAGGATTGATAGGAACAAATTTAGTTCATCAAGGTATGGAGAAGGTCAAAGTAATCCAAGAGAGATTGAAAACAGCACCGAGTCGTTAGAAATCCTACACTGATGTTAGGAGAAGGGTGTTAGAGTTCGAAGTAGATGATTGGGTATATTTGAAAGTTTCACCCATGAAGGGTGTTATGAGGTTTGGTAAGAAGGGGAATCTTAGTCCCCGGTATATTGGACCTTATCGCATAGCCAAGAGGATTGACAATGTAGCTTATGAGTTGGAGCTACCACATGAATTAGCAGCGGTTCATCAGGTATTCCACATCTCCATGTTAAAGAAGTGCATGGGAGATCCTTCATTGATAGTGCAAACTGAAAATGTTGGGATTAAGGATAACTTATCTTATGAGGAAATTCCGATCAAGATTTTAGACCGCCAAGTTCGCAAGTTGAGGACAAAAGAAGTTGCTTCAGTCAAAGTCCTTTGGAGGAACCAATTTGTTGAAGAAGCTACTTGGGAAGCTGAAGAGGATATGAAGAAGAGATATCCACATCTCTTTGAATCCGGAGAAATTGCAGATCAAGGTACTAATTATCTTCTTAGTAGTATCTAAATTATGAGTAAGCATGTTGTTACTTTTTTTTTCTTGTTGAGTGTTGAACTTGATGTTGTTACCCTTAGAGTAGTGAAATAAAGCTCATTCGAGGACGAATGTTCCCAAGGGGGAGATATTGTAACATCTTGCACCTAGACACGACTAGAAAGAGTTAAAAATCTGAAAATATTGATTTTTGGAAAGATTAAGGAAATCTGGAAAATTATGTCTAAGTTAAGAAAGTGAGTTTTGGTAATTTTCAAACGAACATAAATCCTAACTCAGGATGAGTTTGGAGTAGTTATTGATATGGTTGGAAACCCCCTGGGAAGATCTTTCCAACGCCGCCGAGTTTGCACAATTTCGACATCGTATGAGTGAGATATGCATTTCGGAAGTTGGGATGTTGGATTGAGGAAGGTCCCAATCCTGATTTAGGGAAGGGCAAAGTGGGTTTTTCTCTAATTAATTTCCTTATTCGTTTTTAGGGATTTATTTGGGTAAAACCATGACCCAAATAAGTTTTGGAAAATTACAGAACGCTTAGGGCTTGGAGAAGAGAGAAAGGAAGAAAGAACGGGAGAGAAAGGAAAGAATTCGTCAAGATCATCCAAGCTTGCGAGTGGAATTCGTCGGGGGTGACCCTATTAAGGTATGTGAGATATTTTCGTGATGGGTTGGTTAACCCACACACCAACTTGTTTCAATCCATTGGTTTTGAGTTGTTTACATGTTGAAGAAGTGAGGTTCTTGAAGAACAAATTGTAGAATTCTTGTTGGTTGAGTTGTTGATGCTTGGGGGTGAGTTGATTTATGTTTCCGGGTTGTTTATCGAGTTAAATTGGTTTAATATTGAGGGTACTAATGACCCTAAGTGTTTGGGGAAATAACTAGGAAAGATTTGAGGGTTTAGTGATTGAAAAACGAAGGAGAAAAGTCGGAGATTTCTGGGCAAGGGCTTGGGGGGATCGCGCCTGCAAGAGCGCCGCCTCTCAGAGAACCAGGGACGCCAGTTCTCCCCATTCGGTCCCCACCTTTTAGTACTTGTTCCTAGGTGATGTACCTATGTTTCCTAATCGATTCTAACACTCTAAAGTACATATAAACATCATGAAATCATCCATAAACATGAGATCATGAACCTTGAATCCATAATCCAATTCAAGGAAAATTAAGATCAAAGTCAAAGAAGTTGAAAGACAATTCTAGAAGTTAAGAAGCAAGTCAAAGCAAAGTTTCTTAAAGTTTTCAAAAGTTTTTATTAAACGTTTTAACTTCATTTTAAGGCTCAAGTTTCAAGTTAAGTAAAGAGTAAAGAGTTGAGTTCATTTCTCAAAACTTATTAGGGATCTAAGTATTCCCAAACAAGTTTATAAAATGTTTTCACATTTGAGCAACAAAGGAACTATGATTTCCAAAAGAGCCTTTGGGCTAGTTTTTTTAGTAAAGGGAACATCGATTCCAAGAGAGCCTTTGGGATAAACTTTGAGCAATTATCTCAAACTAAAGAAAGAGCTCTTTAAAACACATATGAGCTAAAGTATATTTAGGGAGTAGTATTGAGCACCGAAATGGGGACGCGAGTTCATAGCAACTCAACTCTCCATAAGAACCATGTAGCCACCATGGGATTTAACGAGTCATACTTTTTAGATGATCACCTAAGTTAAGCTAGTGGATCCACTAAGTTAAGTAAGGTCCTATATCATGGCAAGGTATAGGATGGTCCTTGGGCAACGTGAGGTAAAACATTGTATCATCACTAGGGCTTATAGTGGTGGTTGTCGGTTAAAGAATCTCCCACTAAAGTTATATTACTTTGATATATAAGTAAAGTTGAGTTTGTTATTACTTTATCTTTAACGAACTAAGTTGGTACACTTTTTTACAAGCTTATTATATATTGCATGTGTCTTATTGCTTTATATTTAGTTCAGTTATTCATGAGTTGAACAGAGCCAAGGTAAGTGTTCCTTTGTACTCCTTCCAAGCTTAAGTTGTTGTTTAGCATTCCAACTCGCATACTCGTACCTTCAATGTACTGATGCTAGTTGGCCTGCATCTTGATATGATGGAGACGCAGGTAACCAGGATCAGCATCCAGCGCGCCATTGATCTAGTCGAGCACTCCAGAGTCAGTGGTGAGCCTCCTTGCATTCCAGAGGACTCTTTTATTTGCTTTCCTAGTTTTTCTTTATTAGGATGTTGTGTGGTCTGTCCCAACATTCATCTCAGTATTACAGAGGCTTCATAGACAGTCAGACAGTAGTTGAGTCTCTCATCTATGTATTTACCAATATTATATTTTGAGACAAAATTTGTCATTTTGGCCAGATTTATCATTTAAGTTGTTTATTAACTTATATTGTGTTGAGTTAAGTATTCTGCTAAGTTAAGTAGCCAAGTCAAGGGTTCACTTGGGGCTAACAATGGTCTCTGAGTGCCGGCCACGTCCAGGGTGTAGGCTCGGGGAGTGACACTTTAAATCAATGTTATTTTGGGATAAATGAAAAAGGTTTTAATAGTTCATTCAAAATTGGCAAATCTTTTGATATATGATACAACCAAATAAATAGTGGTACTTTTCATACGTTGGAGCCCTTAACCTAACAAAGAATTATCTGAAAAAATAAAAATCAATCTATATCGACCCTAGGAAATGCAACAAAGGGTAAATATTAAATCTCTATCTTCAGTTGGCCTGATATTTCTGAGTGGAAGACAAAAAAATGATTTTAACTACTCTAAGTTGGTGAGTAATTACAAAAAATGGCATCTAACATGTCTTGATCACTTAAGATACACAGACCATACATCATAGGAATGAAAAATAAATAATTTATCAAAAATTCATCTAAACCAGTTTAGTACATACAAAATCGACCTAGAAAAAAAAGAACAAAAGGCAAAGATCTTACGAATCTCTATGGGAAAAACCAAATGGAGAGTCATCTCTCGCTGTCTTCATGCTGCAAAAATAGAAAAACAAAAATAAGTTTTAAAGTAACAAAAATAAATAAACAAGAAATGCTTCATTTTCTAAATAAACACACCTTTTGAGATAAGTATGTAAAATCAAAAGTCTCAAGAGATCTATAATTTATTTTTATTTTTAATCAATTGTTTAGATCAGAGAATATAACAAAAAACTTTTTCCGTTGTTGTCTCTACCTTTATATTTCCCCTCCTCTTTGACTTTGAAGCACTACAACACTAATACGCTCAAATTCCACCTCCCTAAAGAAGCATAAGCGATCGTTATCAAGTAAAGAACCCAACTTGTAGGTTGGGGTCGATCACACGAGGAAAATGGTTTAGACTTTACTTTAACCCAGAATTATATTCAATTAGTCAAATTACTTCCAAAAAAACAACAGTTAATTAAAAGGGGGGGTTTTGTTAAACAATTATGAAAATTTAATAAGTAATCAGAATTCAGTAGTCAATTTTTGTTGTTATCAAGATGAGAAGAATAACTAGGGTATATGTGTTCCCCACAAGCTCATAACGCAGTAATCCTAGTAACA
>JAJOOO010004393.1:0-19939 GCA_029582685.1 Solanum piurae | reverse complement strand
CGCCCTGTAAAAAAAATTAAGTAATGTTTGATAAAAGTAAAATTAAAAAAATTATATATATATATATACTACATAAATTAATAATCTTGAAGGGAAGTCCTAATTAATACATGAAATTTGTAAATGTATATATAACACAACTAGAGATATAACTTAACTTCGATACAACATGTAAAAACAAAATCAAAAAATTGTTTTATTCTAATTTGAACTTTTTTGCTGGCATCTTATTAAAAAAATATTTTGTTAATCTTTGTGTCTGATTAAGCATGATCATTTAAAATTAAAACGGACGAATTTGTATTTAGTAAAAGATTTATAACAATTTGAATTGGATTAATATTGGATAAATAACTTCATCATCAAAGTCATGTGCATTGGACTGTTAATGGCAGTGATAATCAAAGTTGTGGATGCCAGCAAAAGCACACTACTGTAGTCTACTAGCTAGTGCAATAAGTAATACTTTCCGTTCATCCAACTTTTTTTTTTAGTTCGGCTAAGAAAAAAATTCTTTGTTTTTAAGTAAGCATAACTCATGTTTTTCACATTACATGTTTAATTTAAAACTATAAGAATTATAAGTCTTATTTATTTTTTAAAATTCTGTATCAAATTAAAATAGGACGAACAAATTGAAACAGAAAGAATATATATATATATCATTTTCATCCTAATTCCCTTTATTCCACTTTTGTTGTGTATTTTTGTGGATATTGCGATAGTGGGGGAAGCAAAAATTTCTTGTTGCATGTGCTTCAACCACTCTTTGCTCATTGACACGCTTCTGGACCATCATCCAACCACAACATGCTTGTTGGGGGAATGTCTATATATAGAGGCGTAATTGTTTACATATCATAACCAAAATTGTGGGATTCACGAAACATCTTCAATGGCTAATCATAAGGTTTCTATTGTGTTTTTCTTTATGTTAGTTGGTGTAACCATATGTTATGCTTCTTCGAGAGCTCTCATCAATCTAGAGGGAGGTCTTGGCTACAATGTGGGTGGCACCGTTGGCTATGGTGCAGGGCATGGTGGTGGTTCCGGAGGCGGTTATGGGGGTGGTGGAGCTGGGGGATATGGAGGTGGTGGATCAGGTGGAGGTTCAGGAGGTGGTGGTGGTTATGAAGGTGTAGTTAATCATGGTGGATATGGGGGTGGTGGTAGTGGTGGAGGTAGTGGTGGTTATGCACCTGGAGGAGGATATGGAGGAGGTGGTGGTGGTGGACATGGTGGAGGAGGAGGTTATGGTGGTGGTGGTGATCATGATATAGGATATGGAGGTGGAGGAGGAACAGGAAGTGGTGGTGGATATGGTGGAGGCGCAGAACATGGAGGTGCATATGGTGGTGGTGGAGGAGGGGGAACAGGAAGTGGTGGTGGATACGGTGGAGGCGCAGAACATGGAGGTGCATATGGTGGTGGTGGAGGAGGAGGAACAGGAAGTGGTGGTGGATATGGTGGAGGCGCAGAACATGGAGGTGCATATGGTGGTGGTGGAGGAGGAGGAACAGGAAGTGGTGGTGGATATGGTGGAGGTGTAGAACATGGAGGTGCATATGGTGGTGGAGGAGGAGGGGGTAGTGGTAGTGGTGGTGGATATGGTGGAGGTGCATATGGTGGTGGAGGAGGAGGTGGAAGTGGTAGTGGTGGTGGATATGGTGCGGGAGGGGTTCCAGGAGGCGGTTATGGAGGTGGAGAAGGGGGAGGAAGTGGTGGTGGCTATGGAGGAGCAGGGGGTTTACCTGGTAGTGGATATGGAGGGGGAAGTGGTCATGGAGGAGGTAGTGGAGGAGGCTATGGTTCAGGAGGAGCTGGTGGTGGTGGATATGGAAACGGTGGAGGTGCAGGTGGTGGCGCAGGAGGAGCTTACGGAGGTGGACATGTTGGTGAATCAGGAGGTGGAGGTGGTGGAAGTGGTGGAGGAGGTGGCCATGATGGCTACATTCCTTGAACTTTCATAACTTGTATGGTCTTAATGCATGCATGCATGCAATCCCATTAGTACTACACTACTACTGACGTAGTGTTAGTTACTATATGTACTTCAATTGTTATCCTTAATATGTAACTTCATATATATTGATATTAAAAGTATATAAGAATCAATTGATTTTCATCATCTATATATTTTTCTTTAATCTTCATTGAACAACAATTACGACTGGTAGAAATGGTAGATTACAACAAAGTTCTCTTCCAATGTTCAGTAACCACTAATTTAGACAGTCACTGATATTTTGGCCACTCTAGCGCACTACAACAAAAATAGTTTTTAGCGGGCAATAAATATGTATATTACTATCTCCGTCCACTTTTAATTGTCATAGTTTCCTTTTTTAAAGTCAAACTACAAAAATTTTGACTAACATTTTATGATGTATTTTTTCATCATATTGATATGCAAAAAATTGCAATTTATAGTACTTTTCATATAGTTTTTGAATATTTAAATTTTTTGTTTAAAATATCGAATTAATGTAATCTAATTTAACTTTAAAAATTAGTCAAATTGACTTTCGAAAAGTGCAACATGACAAATAAAAATGGACGAAGGGAATAACCAAAAAAAAGCTAAACTTTTTATCGTTCTTAGTTAATTGTCATTCAATCCAATGTCGTTATAGACTTTAGGAGAATTTACAAAAAAGTGCTAAAATGTAATTGTTACCAATAATTGCCGCTAAAAATATATAATTAGTAGTAATTTAACTAATGCCGTTAAATAATTGCCGCTAAAAATGATTTTTAGCGGTGGATATGCATCACATCCTTTACCAATAAAATGCAAATGAAATTTTGATGATCTTATTGTTATTGGAAAAAGAATTGGTCCCCTAGTAGGTGGCTGAGATGAGTGTGAGCACATATGACATATATATGAGATATTGTAAACGCAATGAGTGAGGTGAAGCTATCAAACTCTCCATTTTGCCACTTTCTTTTTGCACTTTTTTGTCATAGTCAGAAAGTGCAGTTACCTTTTTTTCCCCATATAGTAAAGTTAAGATCGTAGAAAAACTGATCCTCAAGCTATTTTCATTAGGTATGATCATACTCCAAAGGAGTTAAATGATACCTCGCCATTGTTTTTTTAAATGGATATGAAAAGAGCTAAAATGATACCTATCTTGATATGGAAAAAGTATTTTGCAAGTTGATGAAACAGATCATGGAACTTCTTTGCAAGTTGCATCCTTAATTTGTTATGTCGTCTGTCGCTTTTACTTGTTATGTTTCGTTTTTCGAGAGTCAACTGAATAAATTTTGATCAATATTTTAAGATATATTTTTTTGTCATATTAATATTAGAAGCTGGATGGCAACTTATAGTATTTTTTTTATATTGGAACATCTAAAGTTTAAATTGAAAATATTGAATTAGTCTAATTCAATTTAGCTTGAAGATTATAAGTTAAATTGATTCTCGCGAAGTAAAATATGACAAGTAAAATTAAACGAAGGGTGTAGTAAATTAAAGTTGTTTAACATCTGTTGGCTCTAATGCTGAAGTACAATGTTAAGTTAACAAAGGTAATTACTAATAATAAAATCACAAAAGAAAGAAAAGGGTGAAATATAATTGAATTTATTATAATATATAGTAGCAAAAGTGCTAGTAATATTGACTCTTGAAGATGCTGCATTCTTTAATTTTTTGCTGTTTACAAAGGATATATGGAGTAGAATAACGTTATTCAATTTCTTAATAGTTTATTTAAACCTTATATTAAATTATTTATTAATATTATTGTAAGACAGCAAAATGCTCAATTTTCTCTGGAATATTTCAAGTTTTGACACAATTTGGCTTGAAAAAGTTAATAATTTGTCCAGAAATCATAGGTTTTGTGACCATTGAAGGTGCAGGGGATTTGGTATTTTTCTGAAACTTTGCTTTGATCATCATATCCACTTCTCCATCTTCGTTTATTAAAACCATGTCATATATTGGTAGTTTCTCTGCATAGTATTCTATATTTTTCTTGTCATGGTGCCTGCAATATCGACGGTATAAAAAATATTTACATTATCGTCAAGTCACGTGTAATTACTATATATTTATATTACCTGATCCATATTTAATCTGAATTACCTTTTTAAAAAGTTTTAATTAAAGTTATATTTTACTAAAGTAATATAACTCGCCTAGTTGCTAAAAATATCATGTAAAATAAAATATTTATTTTTAATATAAGAGTCGAGTAAAATGAAATGGAGGGAACAATACCTGTCGAATACTACTAGAGTAGGTTGAAGGGTAGTGATTAGATCCACCACGAGAGATTTCAGTGGATGGCCCATCTCTGTTCTGATTTTTGGTTCTACCTAAATTAATTTTGATAAATCAGAAAATAATTATTGAAGAAGAAATCATTTAAACAAGATTTTATATGATTATTATTTAAGAGAGCTGAAGTCAATACCCCATATTTTTCACAAAGATCAATTAGATATTGAACTTTGTGATACTTAGCATAATCAGTACTTCTCCATTGATCACTTCTCTCTCTAATCATTGTAAGTTCTTGAAAATCGACGCTCCAGATGTCCGTCCATGTCTTGGCGGAGACTGTAAAATTAAGAACATAAGTATATATCCTGAATATCTTACGATAGGTGATAAAATTAGTCCATGAGAAGATGACGTGAGGAATATTGAAATGATTAAACATGGAAGTATATATATTATATATACGAGGAATATTGAGCCAAGGCATTATGCCAATAATGGTAACACTGCAACATGATTTCAAGGCAACATTTTTGAGTGGCCATTCAAGTGATTCAATGGAGAATTCTTTCAATGCATTCATCACTATAACTACATGTTTGGGAACATCTTCTTCTGCTGTTTTCTTGCAAAAATTCTTCTCTTCTTTATCACCAGACATAATCTCAATATAATTATTTGTGAAGGAGAAAAGAAGGGATTTGCTCAAGGCATTTCACATACTTAATATATAGGAGGAGCTCAAAACAATTTGTTCGATATTAACAAGAAAAAGAATTTATGTAACCTAGGATGTGATGTACAAGAACAAAATACAATGAAGCCAAACAAAGTTGCCTGGTTTGTGATGATTGAAGATGCTTCAATCCAAACGTTTTCTATACACAACCTCAAAGTTAACTCTCAACTAAGCACATAAAACAACTACTCCGTATTTATATTTTAATTGCATAGTCCTGTAAATATTTTGTACTTTTTACGGACATGCTTAGTAAATTAATAAATGAATAGAAGCATTGGTATTTAGTATGCACTAAAGTTCGGTGTATATAATAAAAAAATTCATACTACAAAAGCTCTCCAAGTTGTTGGGTATATGCGAGTAATTATAATTCTCAACAATGAGAATATAATATAAAATCTTTACTCTGCACTATACAATGGAACTCTGAAATATGAACAAAACATCTATAAAACTAACACGGAGCCATGTTTGTTGGCCTAGAGCTTGGTATCAGCGTTTCAATTAACAAATTACTACTAGTATTTTCTCATACATAGCTTATCTCATGCTGCCAGCCATTACAGGACGCATCGTAGAGCCAATGCTAGACCTTCGGCGACTGGTGGAATTACTGTCATCTCTAGTTGGAGATACATCCATTCTTCTCCTCCTCTTATTAGCAGAACCTTCACTGCGCGAACCCTGCATAGCAACTAGTAATTGCTGGGCTCTAGACCCAGGCATGTTTTTCTTTATCAGAGAGCACGCCTGCTTTATTTCCATGTCCTGCTCTAGGTCTTTCTGCAGTTGCTTTTTGCAAGAAACCTGGCCTACCGTTCTTAGATGACGACGAGGAATATGGTAATCGTTATCTGCAAATGAAAACCAATGATTTAGCACCAGCTTCTCTATATTCACTATAAGCAACAAAGTTGACAATAATATAGAAAAGGAAGATACCTGGGGGGTCTTCTCTGTATATCTCTGGGCTTGGAGATCTAGGCGGTGTGTCGGGTGTGATATATAAAGTTCTGCTGGTAGAACCAGGGGTCAGAGTACTGCAGTTTTCTTTGAGTACTGAAACACTAGAAACTGGTTTAAACAAATCTTTGAGTACTGAAGGTGAAGACACTTTATCCACTTCACGTGACTTGGAATCCAGAATATTACTTGCACCTAGTGGTGGTCTAAGAGTAGACATCATCTGCAAATTTTCCTTTCCGTCATTATCATGAACCTTGTTGAGAGAACTGGGAGATGACTCATTTGCAGTATCATTGGATTCTTTGACACAGAAAGCTTGGGCATTCGGCAGAAGCGGAGAAGGAACACAGACAGCATCTGTATTCTCTAAAACCGATTTGGGAGAAGTACTCCGTATTGACGGATCTATAAAAGGCTTTTGCCCTTCAATAAAATCTGAAAACCAAGGGGTGCCCCTCTTTGCATAAAATAGAACATATGCTTCCTGTGATAAAACATAATCTTCTTGAACACGAACAACCTATCAAGTTAAAACAAATATAAAATCAGTTCATCATAAACGCTAGTTTTACCCCCTTTTTGCCAGGGGAACTGCAGGTTACCATATAACAAAAATAAGCAAAGATGTAATGATGTTTAATTCGGTACAAATACAAGATGGTTACAAAGTTAGAAATCCACAGAATATTAGGAAACTTGAGAAAACTGACTAATCCTACACTAAACCATAAAAAAGAATAGAGAACTTTGTTTGTAGTATATACCTTTGAGTCATCAAATTTGTACCATTCATTTGGAGCAGAACGAATGAAGCTGTAATAGTGCCCAGAACAGTATGAAAATCCTATATGCACTATAACTGCATAAAGATCATACTTCATTTCTTCCTGTGCACAAGAAGGAAAATTCAAAATCATTTCCAGTTCAGAGATAAAGCAAACAAAAGAAGGATCTTAAATAGAAATTAAGTGAAATTCTGTATACAGTATTAACCCTGCTTAGACCCCATATCATACATATCTTACATAAACAAAGGAGTAAATTTCATTACACAAATACAAGTCTCTAGAGTCATCAGCAAATTCTTTACCAAAACTACATTGTAAGAATCCCAGAACTATCAGCTACTAGAACTTACACAGGAAAAGTTTAACTCAAAAAATATTACTCTACTTCTAAGCAATAGTAATTACTTTTCATTGTGTTCTCTACCAGCAAAATTTCACTTTATTTCATATCTTCCATCTCCTAAAACTAAAAGAACCTCTGCAACACTAGGTCCTAACATAGACTCAGAGGAGTAACAGGAACTCACATTATCAGTTTGGTTATCAGCATAAGCATGCAAGTCCAATTCAAGAGGAAACGAAACATATTTGTCAATCTTCTCAACAAGAGAACCATCTGTTTTGAATCTCTTTAAATGAAGGGCCGCTACCGAGGGAGCCTTATCAAGTACAAGCTGCTTCTCAATGGAGACTTGCTCCTTACATTTTTCACATGTAAACTTTGTTTCAGAGTCCTCAATTTTCTCAACCTTTGTGAATGACTCTAGAGCTGTGTCCACACTGTCGACATCTTCAATCTCTAAACTCAGATCTATTAGAGTCTCATA
This sequence comes from Solanum piurae, assembly GCA_029582685.1. NCBI lineage: Eukaryota > Viridiplantae > Streptophyta > Magnoliopsida > Solanales > Solanaceae > Solanum > Solanum piurae. The sequence goes on along the minus strand of JAJOOO010004393.1, from coordinate 12,376 downwards.
TGTGTCAGAACAATGGCCACAATTACAACACCGCAACTGCAATTTCAGAAAGGCATTTGTAAAGTATTAATTCCACATTTGTATTTAAGAATGAGGACCATAGCATATATGTGAATGCAGTTTTAAAATACAAGGCATAAAAAAATGACTAGTTTTCAATTCTTACTTTGCTAACTAAACGACCTCCAAAAGCCTGCTTCACAATGTTGTCAGTCTCTAAAGTTTGGCAGTCTTTTGGTCTTGAGTCATCACAAGATCTTTCAAGTTTATCCAGGAAACACTGTAGAAACTCATGAGCATCTTCCTGTTGGAACCGATGGAAAGTAGAAGAAAAATCTGGTTTTTCACAAAGTTAAGGATGACAGTGAAACAACAGCTACAGATTTGCAAGCAAAGCATTGAATTTATTCAACCTTCATACCTAGGCTTGCATGTCTCGATAGAATCTTGAAATTGATAAATAATTATTTTAAAAAGATAATAAGGGAGTAACACTTTTAGTTCCACAGTTATTGGTAAATTTTAATTTTGATCCTTGTGATATTTGACTTGGCACATTTAACCTTTAATTAATTGAAATTTGTAATTTAATCACTTTACAGTGAAAGTATGTTATAGTTGAACTATTTTACCATCAAATATGACGTAAAAACACACATTTATCATAACATGTGGGTAATAACTATGATAAATGTGTGAATATTCACTAGCAAAGGGATCAAAAATACACATTTAAATGTGCTTACTTAAATATCACAAGGACCAAAATTAAAATTTACCTTCAATCAAACAAAATATGTGTATAAAATGCAAATATTATCCCAAAAATCACAAACAATAAATTTGAAAGGATACAGTTCAAGTTGTTAACAAATTTCCAGGGAGAGACTACACCAGCCTCAGAAAACAGTGAAGCATCAATAAGCTTTCTCAGCGCACAAATTACACAGAATCCCTTCAGGTAACCTGCAATTGTTACATGGACATATTGCTAATCAACCTCAAGAATCGAAAGAGAAATAAAGATGATATTTTATCCACCAGACAAGATTAATCAGACCACAGACACTAACGTAACTTAAAGTGTTTGGAGTACGAGGATCAAACTATTCAATTTTTCAAAAATTAAAATTTACAAATCTATTACCAGTCAACTTTTTATTAATGGTAATAGAGATATATAAAATAGAACAGAGAGGTTAGTTCTTACTATTGCATGGTGTGGCGTGATCAATCGACTTCAGGCCCTGAATCAGAGGTACTGTGTGCATGAACGATTGCAAAACCGTGTTTAGAAAGCACGTATTGCCTAAATTAGCAAGCCCTGCACCCTGATAACAATCCAAAAAAAATCAACAAAAAAAACAAAAGTACCAAAATCTCATTTAACATATGCCCTACAGTAAAAAATAGAGCAATTCATGAAGCTAGAAGACTAATACCTGCATAAACTTAGCTTCCTCGTCTCTATACGACTTCCACTGAGACTCAACCGTCGCCAATTTCTCAGTTTTAACTTTATTTTCCGAAGAGCCGTCCGTCCAATCGAAAGGCGATGGCTCATCCTCGGGCTCAGCATCAGTCGGTTGTGAATCCAAAGGCTTGGAGTCGGTGATTTTACCCCAAGGTTGACCCCAACGGCTACAATAATATGGAGCAGAGTATATACGAACAGGTGACGCATCCAATTCTTCTTCCTCCATACATAACTCCTCCGATTCGTTCAAACCGGCTGAATTTTCAGTATTCGGTAGATTCCGATCAGCAGAAATTGGGGAAGACCTATCTAGGGTTTCGTCAGAACTTACAAAATCAACCGGTTTAGAACCGGTTTCTGAGCAAAGCGTTTCCATTGAAATGTTGAAAAAACGTAGGTAAGAGTTGACTTCTCGAAGAAGGAAAGCTGAAATTGGTTTTCTAGGGTTTTGAATTTGGGAGTTTTTGCAAGTTTAAAGGTTTTGAAGAATGGAGGGAAAGGGGAAGAAGAGGGAAAAGGTTGAATATGAAAATTGGGGAAGTGAAATTTGGAGGAATTATTCAGATTAATGGAGAGTTTTGAAATGGGAGGGAAAAATCAGCCGCCATTTTGGATTTTTCAAGAGTGTTTTTCAATTAGGAAGGAGCCAAATGTATATACAGCGCGCAAGTGTTAAAAACAATTACCAAAAGTTAACATATTCATGGAATCTCACCAAATATGTATCAGTTTTATTTTATTAAAAAAAAAAACTTATTTCGTGTAACTTAATAGGAGTATTATTTTATCTACCTATTGAATAAATTAGTTTGAGAATTAGAATTTCGGGATTATAATCTCAGAGTAATTTAGTCTACAAATCAAGAGTGGATCCACATATCGCCTTTCAAATGCTTGAGCTTCGACGTAAAATTGTTTATATATTATAATTTCTTCAAAACTAACTATATTAAACGTTCAGCACTCGTGAACTAATCTCCTAATGGGTGTACTTTGGTTTAGTAACTAGTTTGAAGCATTTCTTATACGTTTTATGAATTTCGCGTGAGATGACAAAATCAAAAAGTCATATCCGATCACTTTTCTTGTTCTTCTTAAGAAATTTTGGCTATTTGGTTAAGAAAACCTTTTTTTATTCAAAAAATGAGTTTGTTTTTTTAATTGTAGTATTAATCTTATTTTTTCTCATTAAACATCGTGTGTAAATAATCGTAGACTTATACTATATGATTTATAGTAATTTTATATTAAAAGAAGTGAATACCCATAAGTCGAGCCCGAGAATCCTAGATACCCTATAAATCAAACCAAACCAAACTGATCCTTAGCTTGTGAGACGTTAATTTGTCCTAATTTTTTAATTAAATTTTTTTTATTATTATGAAATATATTATTATCTGGATGTCCACTAAATATAATCTCCCCACTACTTATATCATTATGTTCCACTTCTGCCATGACCTAAAATTCTTAATGCTACATCTCCCACGTCCTCCGTGATCTTTCCCCTTAATCATGTTTATGACATTCTCTTTGTTTACCTCTATATAATCCTATAAATAAAAGATGGGAAGTCATATTATTCACACACTTGAACATACTTGAAAGAAGAAAGTTTATCTTATTGTTATTGTTCCTACACGCTCTTTAATAGAAAAAGGGTGTGTTTGGTCTGAAGGAAAATGTTTTCCTGGAAAACAAATAGACTTTGAACTTATTTTCTTATGTTTGGTTGGTGAGTAGAAAATATTTTTTGGAAAAAGTTTTTGTGTGTTTGAAATTGAAAATATTTTTTAAAAAAACTTAATTTTTTTTGGAGGGGGGGTCGTGGGTAGGGTGAAAAAATAAAAATGAAATTGAAATTGAAAATATTTTTTAAAAACAAACATAAATTTTTTTTTGGAGGGGGGTGGGTTTGAAATTGAAAATATTTTAAAAACAAACTTAATTTTTTTTTGGAGGGAGGGTCGCGGGTAGTGGGGTGGGATGGGATGGAAAAATAAAAATTTAAAATTTAAAATATTTTTTAAAAATAAACTTTTTTTGGAGGGAATGGGGGATGGTCGCGAGTTGAGATGAAAAATTAAAAATTTGGAATTAAAAATATTTTTTAAAAACAAACTTAAATTTATTTTTGTGAAGGTGGGGGTTGGCTGGTAAGGGGGCTGGCGGGGGAGTGGGATCGGATGAAAAATAAGAATTTAAATTAGAAAATATATTTTAGAAACAAACTTTAATTTTTTTATTTTTTTGGGGGGAGTGGGGGGCGGCGGGGGGAGAAGGTCAAGGGTAGGGGTGGGGTGAGATGAAAATAAAAATTTGAAATTAGAATTATTTTTTAAAAACAAACTTAAAATTTTTTATTTTTTTTGGGGTAGGGGATAGGGGTGAGGGTGGGGTAAAAAAATTAAAAATTGAAGTTGAAAATATTATTTTTTTTAAAAAAGCTTTAAGTTTATTTTTTTCAACAAAAAAAATTGTAATTTAAGTTTAACTTAAGAACTATAATTTCCTGGCAAATTTTAGAACTCATATATTTCAAATCGTGGGTCAGGCTTTGAAAATGCAATGCTGAAAGAAAAGTAAAGAGATCATATTCTACTTTTTGCGCACAACAAAGAATACAGTTTTTGCTAGATTACAAGTCGGTGATTTCTATTTTAACTCTAACAGCAGCACATAACACAGAGCAAAATATTCGACTCACAAACATCTATGAGCTTTTAAGGCAAGTAAAAGTGTAAAAGGCAACCAAAAAAACACATTACAATAGGAAATTCTAAAAGACGCATCTTTAAGCGCTATAGAATGAGACACCAACTTCTCAAGAGCCTTAGAATTCTACTTCTTCTGAAAGAATGTCGTACTTTTTTCACCTCTACAAGCAATATTTAGATACTGTCATCTCCATTTCATTTATAACACACAAGAGTCTCTCCTCACAGGATTCTGTCTTGAAGATCAGACATCAAATTGGAGGCTAAGGAGGACAGCTTCTTCCCAGTTTCTCCAGCAATATTTTTGATAGACGACATATCATGTTGTGCCTGGAAGCGTAAAAAGGAGACATTTGTAATGAAAATACAATCAACACATTCATATAGAAACTGGTGAAAAGCATTGCGTATCAAAATTTTCACTATACCTGGAAAGAGATCCTATTAATTAATTCTCCGGCAGTTATTTCATAAGCTGCCCCATCATCTTGACCAAAGAGGTCAGCACTAGAAATGGCGCTTGAACCCTATGAATACAAAGAGGGAAAGAAATATGTTTTAGAACCTGAGTTTGGTACTTCAGTTTTCAGATAAACTTCATGTAGCAGTGAAACATCGGCTTTACTATCAGATACAGTCTTCAATCTTGTTTTAAAAGATAGACACCAAAGCCAACTTCATCAATTATGCATCGTAAGCACATTCAAAATCATCAAACAAACTACAGTAATAGTTAATAACCTAATTATAGCATACTGTTATTAGCTTGCACCAAACAATTGGATTATTGATTATTATAATAATAGCTGAAAAGGTAATGGTTTCAAATCTCTTCAACTCCTACCAAAAGTTGGACCTGAGAAGTCTCTGAAATGGTTTTTTTTTTTTTTTTTTAAAGGAAGTCTCTGGAATGACTTCCAATAGGAAGAGGATCAATTAAATCATGTTTAGGCCTTTTATATCTCTCTTATTGAATTGAATAGTTAACAACGTATAAGAAAGTTCCTTAAGCAGGACTTTGAGTATGTGAAGTAATTTTTTTAAATATTTTGTTGTCATATTTTTCATACAATCCTGCTTCGAATAACTTCTCTTTTTGAGTTGATGGTCTATCAAAAACACCCTCTCTACCCCACAAGTAATATCAAAATGATGACATTCATTTTTGCTTTAGAAAGGAGAAGGGAAAAAGGCAATTTGCACCACGATCCTTCCCCAAAGATTCGATTAGTGTGCATTGACTTCTACAGTTCTACTTTCCTTGGGCGACTTTCTTGCCTTACCAAAAGAATTTCATTGCACTTTTTCAGGAGGTTTTTATAACTAGGAACGGAGAAGAATCTGAAAACGATAATGAGATGTTTAATATAGGGCAGCATTAGAGGCAATTCAAGGATTCAATGCTAACTAAAGCAGTAGGTGTACCTATATAAGGGAACATTATATACTTCCCTTGTCCCAAATTTACTAAACTATAACTATTTTTTGAGATAAAAAACTATAACTATATTGATGATTAAAATATAATTCTGACTTCTTTAGTCTTTTGGAACATCAAATTTAATTAGTTTATATCAATTCTATCCTGTTTATTAATGTCTATTCTATTGTTAATTAAACTGTCACAATAAAGTCAAATATCATTCTAAAAAATGGTCAAAATAAGCCAAGTAAACTGGGAGGAGGTGTGTTATAACAAGCATACCGAGTACTTCTGAAGAGAAACTGAGGCTTCCTTTACAGCTTTACTCTGATCACCAAAGAATTGAGCAGATGAAATGGATTTGGCATTAGTAAACTTCTTCCTTGCTTCATCAGTTTCCTCAATCTGATTAGAGTATAACGCAAACACATAAGACAAAACATATTAATAGCACTGGATAAAGATCAAGAGGCAGAAAGGAGAAACTTTATGTCACACAAACATCATAAGTAAACAACTGACAGATAGATCAGGAGCAAAAGAACTGGGAGAGATAAGGAACATAATCACAAATAGAAACATCCAAAACTAATGATGCAAAAAGAGGAGCAAGAACCTACTTCTAGGCAGTCTAGGAATACCCAAAATGGTTTAACAAGTAAACAAACACTAGAAACTTGAGGTACCAAGAGTTTAGGATGAAATTTAGTCCTTGCTTGCTTTTCCAAAAAGCCAGATATACACTAATTTCTAAATAGATAGTCAACCAGAAATTTGGCCAAGGAAGCTGGTGGGAAGGTCAGTGGAACAAGTATACTCCAGAGCACATGGGAATCTCATAAATAAAAATAATAGCTAACGAAGCATCCAAAGCTCCAACAGAACAGGGCATTACTTGTTAACGATCCAGGGCACTTCACCAATTTCTAAATAGTTAGTCAATCAAAAAGCTCAAGACAGTCAGAGACACCGCAATAATGTCCACCTTTCTCCTTCCATTAAACTTGGCAAATAAACAACATACATGACAAATTTCACTGAATCAGCTTTAACAAAATCCTGGATGATCAAGGAAAATAAAAGCTAGGATAAGAACTCACTTGAACTTTTGAAGAATTGGAACTCGTCTTCTTTGTGAAACCACTATCCATCCCATAATCTGAAAAAAAACTGGTGGACTTTGGAGGGGCCACATGGTTAAGAACGCGAGTGCCTCCAGAACTCGTCTCCGCAGGTTGGACATTGTCTGTGTACTCAAAACGAGACGCAAATGATGAACCAACAGTTGGTGCATTACTTGCAGCATTGGAGGAGGGAACTTGAACAGGCGGTTCTTCAGGCTTTTGCTCATAGAGACTTTCACTAGACTGTACAATGTGAAGAGTCAATAGATTGGAAACCAAAAATCACTAGAACAAACTTGTTAAAACAGCAGGGATATTTCTTCTTTTTTCTTTGGTGGGGGAGGGTGATGCAGGAATTTCAAAGCATCCAATTTTACATATATGCCCAATTTCTTCGTTGTAAGTCTAATATGTACCTTTTTAGTAAGTTTGCGAGCTCCAAGTCCTCCAGACTTCCCAGCTTTCTTCGCAACTGTAGATTTCTTAAGAAAGGTGGTAACAGCTTGAGAGGCTTTGGGTGAAGCAGTAACCTCGGTTTTTTCGTCCTTCAACGAAGATGTTTCTTTTGGAGGTTCACTAGTCTTAATATCCGGAAATACGTTAGTAGCCTGTGCAGCCTGAGAGGCAACAGGAGATGCTGGCAAAGCTGCTTCCTCTGCAGTACTTTTAGCAACTTCTTTTGAGAGTAACTTCCTATACAAGTCAGCTGCCCTTGAGGTATACTTGGAGTCAGTCTTGCCTCCATCGTTCCATCCATGCTGCTTGAAAAAAACTTGAGCACGGTTATTTCCACCAAAGTACATCATTTTTAACTGCTCTGGAGACCACGAATCTAAATTTGTCGATCTGCAAGACTCAGCTTCTCAGTAAATGGAAATAGAAATAATAATATGACGGAGCAACAACAGAAGATTACTATTACTCTTATTTGACTACATCAACCCGTACTCCCCAACTCTAATATAGTAAAGAAAAAAAGCCTATCATACTGCCACCAGCATTTTAACCACCAAACCTAGAATACTAACAGCTAATCTACTCTCTTCTCCCTTTCATTAACAAAGGATGCCCAATGGCATCATGTTGCTTGGACTCTTCAAAAATGCCAACGGGTGAGTGTCGGATTCGCCAAAAGTAGTGTATTTTTGAAGAATCCGAGACGGATGCGGCATCAAAAGTGAATAGTCCGCGCAATTAAGCAGTGATGAACTGACAGTTGGTTTAGACACCACGGTTATCAACAACAACTACTACTAATACACCTCAGTCCCAAACAAGTTGGGATCGGCTATATGAATCCTCATTTCTTCATTTAAGAATTGTATCATCATCACAATAAATAAACTAAAACTAAAAAATATGTTATATATTTATATAAATAATACTAATACTAATAATAGTAATAAATCGAAAAAGAAGGACATGAATTAACCTCTCCTTTCCACGTCACTCACTGCTTGCTTTTCAAACAATCCCAACAAGACAGCAAAGATAATATCTTATTCCCCATGGCCACATCAGAATCTGGACAGGCGGAGTAGCCGCAAGTCCCACAACAGTAGTTCACATGTTAAAAGAGTTGTGTATGGAATTGTGGGAAATGAGAAGGAGCACGGTGCTCAGTTATTTAAGGAAAAATGCAAAAACAAGCAAAGATCATATCCAAACATTACAAGTTTCCCCGACTATTTGGATGTACTCTCTGGGAGACACTACATTTTCTACTCCATTTTGCCTTGTAACATCATTTGTTTTCTTCCAACTTTATGCTCTTACAGTTTTTAACTTCACCACAAAAGGAACCAGGGTCCATTTTGAGAAAACATAAAGGTATTGTATTAAATTGAATAGCACCAAGCTAGAGCGTCAAAATGTAGTTGTATACAACTTACGAGTTGTGCGATTCCTGTCACATGTCTAACAAGAAATCTAAATCCTATAGAAATACCAGTTCGCACCCAAACACTAGCAAAGGTAAAGTTCTCACTTATGGCTAAGTATGTTTCGCCTGTGCCTTCAAAGATTCTGTTGTTCCTTCCTTCTCAGACAGTCTTATTCCAGAATTTGAGGGATTTTTCGGGGAGATATCTCTATCAGCAAGTAAAATAGGACCCCCCCCCCCTCATATTCTTCAAAGTACTCGAGACATTGCCCTTATTAGTCTCATATATTACCATTTATTCTTAACTGTGCATAATAAGAAGTTTTAGGGGTTGAATGTCATCCTCTGATTTACTTTCCAGAAAATCATGGAGCAATAATCTCCCTGTTTCCCTTTCTTCCTCCACACATCTTGATCTAAATCGTTTTCCCCATGACCCCATCTCCAACAACCTTCCCCCTTACCAATTATATAAGCCTTGACTTCTATTAAACTATCAATAAGCCGTGCGACTATCCATGGCATATCCTGTAATTTGCTCCTAAAACTCATCTTCATGTTCCAAATCAATAATATCATCCAGTCAATTTCCTCATTCTTTTTTTTTTTCTTTTATCCTTGTCCAACCAAAATGGAAATAGACCGAAACCCGTGGGAGTGAAATAGAATAAGAAACTTATAAGGTTGGTAGTTGCCTATTGGTTTTGACCAATTTGCTCTAGTCCATGTAAGGCTTTGCTTCAATGGGAAAACTAACTAGATGCATGAGAATACTCACTACTATTCAACAAAATCTATCATCATACAATATTTCTCAACATATGAAACTTTGAACAACACGAGGAATTCATATTTATAAAAAACCACAAATATCTTCATATAAGTGAGTGAATGTTACCATGCCATTCAATACATGGTGCATTTCACTAGTGTGTAACTTACACCAAAGTCACAGCTCTTAACATGTTATTACTCAAAATCCAGCCATATGAAACCATACAGGTGCCACATTAAACAAGAACCAACCAAAAAATCAGCTCATTAAGCCAAAACAATAGTTCTAAAACGAAAAAAAAATACCTAACGAAACTGATGTGAACGCCAAGGCTGCGATGAACTGCGGAACAATCAATACACAAGAAGATCCCATACGTCACGGATGCCCAAGTAGGATTCTTAGCATTGCAATCGAAACACATCTAACAAGGAAAAAACAACAAATTTTGAATTAAATCATATAGAAAATCAAAATTACTCGACCAAAATAACGGATCTAAAACAGATCTCAAAAATATCTATGTAATCAAACAAAATATCAACAAAATAATATAAAAAAGTTCCAAAAAAAATAAAATTAAAACACTAACCTTGTTTTCAGGCTTGGATTTGAGCTTCCGAAAAACAGCGATTTTGTCGCTGAAGTTCTCGGAAGCCATGGCTGTAGAAATAGATGATTCTACGAAGTTCCGACGAAAAGGATAAACGGCGACAATGATAGAGAGAAAAACGACGCGAATTGCCTCTTCAGGGAACGTACAGAAATGGTGCAACAACGTAGTGAAAGAGGAATATATGTAAAACCGCTAATCTACAAATATAAATGTAAAAATTCAATTAAAAGGTTTTTTTTATTTTATTTTAGCAATTTTTGTGATTTATTTTTTGGAAAATTCTAATTTGGTCCTTTAGTTATTTGAAAATAATTCTGGCTAAACTATTTTTGCAACAACAACAACATAATTGCACAAGTAGTGGCTTAAAAAAAATATCTTTAAGAGGTAGAAAAAAATATTTTCGATAGATCAAAATTAGAAAAAAAATCTGGCCAAATTAATTTGCACAAAATATTACATTTAGTTGGTTGTCTATGAAGAAACAATCGCATATAATTTTTCTTATTTAAAGATGTTCTTAAAGTAAGTAGTAGTATTTTGTATAAAAGTATATCTCTTAATTATTAATTAATTCAAAATAATTCATTCATTATTAACTACGGTATCAAAAGTTCTATCAATAATTATTATATAAATGTAAAACTCACATAATTAGTACGCTAATCAAACGATCAAAGAGTGTGTCGTACTTTTCATCTTTTACTAACAAATATAAGTAAAATTTAATATAAAATTAAGTAATTAGTTGTCTTTTATGTTTTTAAAAAACAAGTAATGTTATTTAGAACTAACTCTTGTTAGTTTAAGTGTGAAATGTATTAAAAGCACACAACTCTATGAATTTAACATTTTCTCTTTTTATTTGTTTGTATTTTGTTAAATAAATGTCAGCTTTGAAGTGACGAGAACACCCTCTAGATCTAGGAAATATTAGGAATTGAATACCGTGTGATGTTATTTTCTTTGTTATTAGAGAATACCTTGATAGTTTCTTTTTCAACAACTCCTTTTTACTATCATCTTCGATATTCGATATTTGTATTGGAGTTCGATTAATCTGAATTGTGTTGGGTAGCACTTAATTGGGGGTAGCACTACTTACCAACTATTCTTTTCATATTGAAAACTCAAGAATTCTAATTAAGAAAGGAGTAGACTCATTCACGATATCACATATATATACACTTAATACTTTGGTGGTTCATTTTCAACAACTTGGTAGTTCTCTGAGGTAGAAAGCTTACTAGATTTCCAACAGCATAGCAGACTTCCTTTTAAGAGTTATTGAAAAATTATTTCGGCCGAAATCAAATTTTATACTAATCATGGAGAGAAGCCTTTGCTCCCTCCGTTTCAATTTATTAGTTCTATTTTGATTTGCAAAATTTTGAAAAATAAATCAGACTTTTGAAATTTATATCAAAATGTCTTAAATATACGATTGAAATGGATTCGGGTTTAAGTAAATGAAATTATAAAAGCTACCGTTAGCAAGCTTAATCATAGACTATTAGGCGCTGGCAAAATCACCTTTCAAGTAAAGACTACAATCAATCATTATCTCAAAGTCAAGAGGTTAGCAATTCCCTCATGAAGCAAAGGGCACAATTCTTTATTTGCTTTGCAGGTTTACATTTTAAAAATATCACGTATGATTTCAATAGAATAAAAATGAATTTCCTCTCAAAAGAAGAACGGTCGAACAACTAATTAAGTTAAAGAAATCTTAATAGAAGTATTAATTATTTTTTTCCTACAACATACATAAGCAAACTAAGGTTACAATCAAACATAAAGTAAAATTGAACATGAAAAAAAAAGGAGAAGAATGTCTCTCATAGTTTTAAGTAACAAAAAAGTGGCCGAAAATGTCTTTTATTGCGGAAAATAAAACTTGCAAGCAAAAAATAAAAGCGAAATGGTCTGGTGGACCCTTATACTTGTATCAGTTTGTATTCTGAATCCTTCTACTTACACCTTTGTCATATGGACCCTTAAACTCAAATAAAATGAGACTTTTAAGCCCCTCCAACCATGTGTGTAGCTCACTCTTCTTTATATAATTGACATGTCATATCCACGTCACATATATTAATGCCACATCATAATTATTTCATAACTATTTTTTAAAAATTATTAACCAAAATTATTTAATAAAATATAAAATAATAACATTTTAATTTATTATTGACATTTCTAATTCTCCCTATTTTCACTATTTCACTACCAAAAGAAAGCCATCACCGGCGTCGCCATTTTTTCCGGCGAATCACATATACTTTCTCCCTTAAGTAGTAATCTGGAGCCTCGCCTTGGTCAATGAAAGTTCCTGAGGCCATTAAGGCAGCAATAGCAAACA
>JAJOOO010004392.1:0-34673 GCA_029582685.1 Solanum piurae | reverse complement strand
ATTTGTGTCTAAGATGGCCATGTGAGACTTAGACTTCCGCTGTGTGTTTTAAAGTTGTTTTAATGAAGTTTGAATGTGTGGATGTAAATAAGTTTTTTTATTCCGCACTATTTTCATTATTGAATGCAATGAATGACTATGTGGCTTGTATAAGACCCCTTCGGGGTTGAATACGCCATGTTACGACTAGGGGGTACTCTCGGGTCGTGACACTTGCCAAGCCACTGGTCAAGGACCACGGGTTCCACAATGGGCCGTGAAGTCCTTGACGGCTCGTGAAGCTTGGCGTGTGGGGGCAAAGTCAGCTGTAAGTTTGAGGATTGTTGGGTATTTTCCATATTTCTTTAAAACAATACTCTATCGTTTTACCCATGCCTAGGACCCCTATATAAGTGATTTTAACCCCAAATTTGAACCATTCAAGTCATTCTTCTAAAAATCCAAAAGAAGACTAAAGTTCTTCCTCTCCAAAATATTTCTCTCTCTAGAAACTTTAAAAAGAAGAAAGGTTGAAGCTAGGGCTCCATTCTCCAATTGTTTGTGGGATTTGATAGCAAGGTATGATAGCTATTCATCCATGGAATCCTTACATCCATGGAGCCACCAAGTTCTCCTAATTGAAAGTAGAAATTTCCCAATTTGAGTTAGTGTTTTCTTCTAAGTTGTGGGTCTTTATGAATGTTGATTAAATTGATTGTATTATGATTGATTACGCATGAATTGAGAGGATTCTATGTTTTTACGATGAAATTCCATGTACCCATGCTTAACTCATGTTTCTAAGGAGAAATGGAATAAAAATGGGTTTTAATCTATGAAAGGAGAATTTATGGATTTATGTGTGTTCTTATACGATAAATAAGATACAATATGAATTGCTTTGAGATTGAAACATATGTGATGATTTATGATAAGAATTACTTTGAGAGTGAAGCATATTTTATTAATTGTTGATTGTTGATGTAATTGTTGTGGAAGGGAGTTTTCCTACATGATTTCTTATGTATGTATGTGAAAGACTTGCTCACATTGAATGATTTAGGGTGAAAAAATTTCTCACCTAAAATGAATCTAAGTTAAGGAACTATGAAATTGATAATGCTAGAGGCGATTACCCATGACTCTAAATGAGAAGGATAAAAGGCGATTACCCATATTCTTTGAAGTTGGACAAGAGGCGATTACCCACGTTCCTATAATGCAAGTTTGACAAGAGGTGACTACCCATGATCCGAAAGAAACGTGATTACCCTTGATCAAGGCAAGAGGTGATTCCCCATGTCTTTAAAAGATAAGCTATGATATGTTATGATATGTGATGAGCTTGGATTGTTGCTTGAGTTTGCCTTCCATGATGAGTAAGACTAGAGGCGGTTACACATGTCTTGACTAAGGATAAATCAAGGTTACTTCAAGAAGTACTCTTTACATGTTGAGATGATCTATTATGTGCATTGATTATGCTTCATGTCTTATGTTGTCTAACTCTTATTTTATGTTTATGAAAGTTATCATATTTAGTTCATTTTTATACTAACGCATACTCTTGCCTACATTTTTTATCCAAATGTAGGGTCCGGCGTTCCCGATTCTCATCCCCGTGGCTAGGATCTATAGTAGAGGAAGAGTTGAAGATTGGTGAGTCCTCATTCATCCAAGGATTTGGCCACTACTTTTTTTATATTCTTTTCAATTGAGTTTTTGAACATTGATGTACGGGCTATGTCCTGAGATTCTATTGTATTAGATGGTTTTTGAGACAAGTGTTTTAGACTTTCGCTTTGCAATTAAAAACTTTGGTTATGTTGAAAATATTTTCAATCTCGTCGATTTTTTATTATCTTGACTATGAAAGCTAAGTGGCTTGTATGAGGCCCTTTCGGGGTCTTGTACGCCATGTTACATCTAGGTGGTGCCCCTAGGTCGTGACACTCTTAGTTGGATATTTTTATTGACGATGATTGTTTACTCTTATAATTGGTTTTGAAGAGTAGTTTGAGCGTTATCATCCACCCGCGGACTGATGGTTAGAGCGTACTATGTAGGTCCTTGAGGACATGTTGTGGGCTTGTGTGTTAGAGTTTGGAGGTCAGTAGGTCCAATTCTTGCCTTTGGTGGAGTTTGCATACAATAACAACTACCATTCTAGCATCCAGATAACCCTTTCAAGGCCTTATATGGTAGGCGTTGTCATTCTCATGTTGATTGGCTTGAGTATACAGAGCCTAGACCGCGTACTTCAGAAGGATTTGGAGCAGGTGAGGGTGATTCCGGACAGACTTTAGACAACTTAGAATAGGCACAAAAGTTATGTTGATCGTAAGCGGTGGCCTTTGAGGTTTTCAGTGGGTATAGAGCTTTCCTCCGTGTGTCTCCCAAAAAGCGTGATGAGATTTGGGAGGCGGGGTAAGCTTAGCCCCAAGTATATTGGGTCTTTTGAGATCTTCCGATCAGTTAGAGAGGTTTTTTATGAGTTAGCGTTGCCTTCGATGTGCTCAGCCATCCACCTAGTTTTTCATGTTTCGATGTTTCGCCAATATGTTTTGGATGAGTCTCATGTGCTTCGGTATGATGTTGTAGAGTTGGATAATAACTTGACCTTCGTGGAGGAGCCATTTGTCATTCTAGCTAGATATTTATTGTGGTTGTGTTTGAGAGTCATGCATGTGGTTAAGGTCCATTGGAGGCATCGTCCAATTGAGGAGTCAACCTGGCAAACCGAGCATGATATACATGAGCAGCTTCCTGGCTTGTTTGAATAACTATCAATTTTGTGTACATAACGGGTATACACTATACAATCAAATCTATTTTTTTTTTATGAATTTCTATTCTAATATGTGAGTAGGTCTTTGTTGTTGAGAACTCCATAGACAAAAAGGAATTTAAAAAATTTTCTGGTATGAAATCATAGTCTATATAATTACAATTATGATTTAAGGGTATCCATTAACTATAGTCTAACAGATATAGACCATCCATTAATTGATTTGTTATAATTCATTGAATTAATCCGTTATAAAAATAGAAAAATATCTGAAAAAAGAAGGGAACGTTGTTTTTGCAAACATGAACTGAATTTATTTTTTTAAATCGTAAAAATTGTATCTTTATTCCCGAGCCTCGAAGAAAAGAAAAATTGTTCTTTGCTTTGACTTTTTTATGAAAAAATTTCAGTTAAAATGGATTGGTCGTACCTAGGGCTAGCAAAGGGACAAAGACGGCGGGACAGATGATTCCGGGCCGGGACAACTATCAACTAGGATTCAATCGGTCCTGGGATGAATTGGACGGGATTCACGGGATGGTTTAATGTCCCGTAGAGTCACACTACTTTAATGGGATGGGAGAATTTTAACGAGACGGACTGGATGCATGATTAATATTTTTTTATATTTATTTAATTATTTTGAATTTATATTTAAAATATTTAACTTTTATTGTTTTGAATAACATGTTTTAGTTATGTAAAATTTCATCTTTTAAATTTCAAATTTCAAATTCAAATTTCAAAACTATAATTTTAAAGTAAGTTACTAAGTTTTGATAAGTAAAATATTAGTTTTAGTATTATATATATATATATATATATTTACTAATATTTAGAAATGGGAGTTGGGTGTACGAACAAGGGTACTTTTGGAATTACTATTTTTTCATGTCAGTATTTCTATATGTCCTTTCATGCTCATCTCTTTGGTGCCACGTGTTGAGCCAATTGTCCTCCAATAGGTTTTCTATTCATTTACCTTCTTCATTGGGGTTACACTGTAAGATATCATCTCTCTTCCTATTTTCTTTCATTTGTTTCTTCTAGGATATATATTTTTTGGAGAAATTAAATTGTCATTCTTCTATGGACAATGTTACTTTCATGTCCAACAATAGTTGTCCACTATTGACTTGGTACGTCCTTTAAGAAACTATAAATAGACGGATAATTTTACTATATCACCTTTTGAATATAATAAATACAATGTCTTGAAAAATGTAATAAGAAAATGACTATAATTAATGATAAGGATAAATTAGGAATGAAGTGTAAAATTATCCATTGATTTAATAAAGTGGACAAGTATTGTTGGATATCCCAAAATATATAGTGGACAACTATTGTTAGACGGAGGGAGTAGTATAAGTAATGTAGAATACTCTATTAGTTTCCTATGATTCATGATTAGGAAAAGTACATGTTATGTTGAAATTTGAAGTGAGAGCTTCCACCCTAAAATCATGGTTCCTAATGTGAAAAACTCAGGAGTGTGTATTAAATTAACTTAAGTGAAAGACCAGATGACAAAACATTCTTGAGGTTGTTAGTATGTTAAAAGGTTCTATTGATAGGCAAGTCAATGTTGAAGTTGAAAGGATTGTTCACATTTAGATTATAAAATAAGTTACTACTCATAATTTTTAAAAATATAATATATAATAATGCAAGCTTTTTCCAGTGCAAGAAGGAGGAAAAGTTAATATGTGCTCACTAAAAAGCTCTAATACAGAAGAAATTAACTTAATTTAGTGTTACTTAAATCCTGTACAATTTGATTAAATATGTATTATTCTTAAAGGTTCTATTTTACATTGAACTTTCTCCCTTAGTTTTTGTGCAAATCATTATATCCTTGTGTCAAAAGTGGATCACTGCAAAATATTTATACTATAATTAGCCAAATTATATAATATAGAGGTCATGTTTTTGTTAAAGAACCAAAAATACTAAGAAAGAAAAAGATGATAGCTACTCAATGTAATTGCTTACTGAGTTGCAACAGTCTATATATCAAGCTACAATAGTAAAATTTGCTTGAAAAAATAAATTTAGACAAATATTGAAACTCTAATAGTAGTCGTGTTATGTTTGCTATTATACATAGATTTTTTGAATTTCAAAGATTATCCGAATTTCATGTTTTTGATTCTTACCGTTGAAGTTGAATTGACAACTAGGGGTCAATTTTTTTTTGTGTGTTGCCATCTGCATTCCCAAATGACTGCAATTTTTATAGTTACTGGATAGTTGATATTTGTCATTTTCACTCCAGACTAGACTATTGGAGTTGCAAAATTCTCAACAAAAATTAAAATATTTAATTTAAAATGTTGGGCCCGGGCACAGGCTGGGCGTCTTTACTAGTATATATATATGTGCAAGACAATAATTGTATAAAAAAGACTTGAATAAAGCCTTTAAATTTATTCAAGATAAAATTTAATTGCAACTTACAAGTTACAATTTACAGTTATTAGAGGAGTAACTAATCTACGCAACCATCTTCTAGGAAGGTTTCTGTTTCAACTAGTTCTCGTATGTAAATCTAATATTTGTATTGCCCAATAAAACTATTTTCTAACTCTCGTATTATTTCAACGGAAACATCCTTCGGAACTGGCAAAGATGCTTGAAACTCTTGTGCCTCTAATTCGTCACCACTATTAGATCCAACTATTGAATCTAAATAAGCTTTTTATTGGGAAGTTAACATTGGAAAATTATAATTTCTTCTCTCGGTGTTGAAACAATCTCTAAATAAAACTGATGTCTCCAAGCTTTCTTGTGCCAATAAATATCCGTGATCTCCAATTTGAAATCTTGTCACACTGAAAGCAACCTTTGAAGCAACTGATGAAGCTTGAATATCTAGAACTTCACAAACCATTTTGCTAAGATTTGAAAATGTGCTACCACGTTTTCTCCATCTGTCTAATATTTGTATGTTACCCTGTTCGTCGGTAACCGATTTCAATCCCTGATTAAGATATTCTTCAAGATTATCATGGTTAATAGAATCAAGACCAACAAAACCTCGCATATAATTATCAATACAATCACTATTGTTAACATTAGAAGTTTGAACAACATCTCCTTCATTATTTTCCATAAATCTATATTTATCATATAAAATTTTGATTTGCACTTTTATGCTAGACTTACGAAATTTTAAATTTGAAACTTTTTCGGTAAAATTTCTGAATTTTTCATAAAAAATTTCAACAAGTGCTTGTGCACCTCATAATTTATATTGAGGGTTAAATAAATCGCAGTTAAATAAATTTGAGGAATAGGAAAAAAATATTTTTAAAACTTTTCTATCATAACTTCAATTGACGGTCTAAATTTTCAATTTTTTGTATTGAACAAATTGAATTGAAATAGCATAAATATTTAATAAGACTGATGAAATAGTAGGTTAATAAACTCCAGAAAACATTTTTGTAGCCTGATAAAAAAGTTTTAAAAAATTCAATAGTTGTTTAATTTCATTCCAATCTTCTTCACAAATTTTATCTAGTGGATCAACATTATGGGCATTAAAAACCATTTGTATGATTTTTTGATAATCATGAGCAATCAAAAACATTTCATAAAAAGAATTCCACCTAGTTTTAACAAGTTTGAAATTTTTCGTGGTGAAAGATCGCATAGTGCACAACGCTCGTCAAATTCCCTAATATTAAAAGCTCTATGAGCATAAAAAATTCATAGAACAACATACAATCAAATAATGCAATACCATCTTGTACAAATAAATTAAATATATGTGCAACACATTTAACATGGAAATAGTTAGTATCAATTGGACACAGTCTAGTCTTTAACATACTAGCAACGTTAATATTATTAGAGGCATTATCTAATGCGATACTCATTACTTTATCACAAATCATATAAAATCTAAAATACTTAAAACAATGGAAGCTATATAAGCACCTGTTGTTTTTCTCTACACATTGTTTATAACTTAAGATTATTTTTTTTGCAAATTCCAATTATGATCAAGGGAAAAGGGTCCGAAAAATAATTCAACTTTGGTTGAAATTGCTGTTACGATACCAAACTTTGGAAAGGACCGTTTACCCCCTGTACTATTTAATAGTATATTTTAAAGGTATATATGTGCCTACGTGGACATAATAAATATTGCATCATTTTAAATAGTAATGTGTCCACATGGACACATATATACCTTTAATACACCATTAAATAGTGCAGGGGGTAAAAGGTCCTCCATAAAGTTTGGTATCGTAACAACAATTTCGGCCAAAGTTGGAGTATTTTTCAGACTCTTTTCTCTATGATCAATAATGTGTTGTAACAATTAAATAATCATGTCCATTAATACAACGACCCACATAAGAAGTTATATACACTTTACAATCTAATATTCTAAATAAGTAACGAAGAT
Organism: Solanum piurae; assembly: GCA_029582685.1. Classification (NCBI taxonomy): domain Eukaryota; kingdom Viridiplantae; phylum Streptophyta; class Magnoliopsida; order Solanales; family Solanaceae; genus Solanum; species Solanum piurae. The sequence goes on along the minus strand of JAJOOO010004392.1, from coordinate 27,486 downwards.
ATTGACAATGTTTACCTTGAAAAATCAAAAACAGCATTTTTAACTATATTTCTTGCAATACCTTTAAAAGAAGGATTATAAGTATATTCAATAAAACCAGGATGTGAAGGAAAACTAAAAGGCAAACCACAAACATCAACCATCTTAGCTAAATTTTCATGATCTCTTTCTTTATTATATTTACGTTGTGTAATTGGACTACCGGGGTAAGAAGTATCCAATGTTCCTTGAACCATGTTAGAACCCTCTACTGATTCATTTAAATCAACATCAACATTTCACCTTTCTTTTTTTTTATCGGCTAAAGCTTTAGTCGTCTTATATTCGATTGATCTGCAAGATAGCAAATGTCTATTTAAGCCCCCCATCCCACCTTGACCTCTATCGTGTCTATGTACAAATGATTGTTTATACGTATTACAACTAGCAATAGAGTTTATAGTATCTAAAGTCATAAATTGCTACACAACAGAAGTTTTAGGGCTTTGATACTTCACATTTTCCCTTGCAGGAGGTACAAGGGGAGGGGGCGGGGAGCTGACTAGTAGGTGTAGGTGTATCATCCAAACTAGAGCTTCGGTCGTCGGACGGGTAGGTGTAGGTGCATCATCCAATTCATCTTCTTCCAAATCAACTTCTACATCTTCATTTAAATCTTCAGCAAAATTAGTCTTGCCATAACGTCGTTCTATAATTTCAGGATCAATTTCAGTATTTGCATATATATTAAAATGAGGAGTGAAAGTAGTATCATTCGTATTAAATCTAACTTTAGGCATTGATTTAGAAGAAGAACCACCACATTTACTTTTATTTTTTTCTTTACTACTTTTTTTAGAAAAATTAAATATACTAGAAATAGCGTTTGTTACTTTTTCTTATCGGTATATTTTTTTTATTAGAACTTATATTTTAATAAAATGTGAAATGTAATATAAAAATAATAATAACATAAAAATTAATTACAGAAAATTTAATAAATTAAGAGATGAAACAAATGTACCAAATGTCTGCTAAATAGTAGACGGTTATAACCAATACTTGACACTTGAAGCTTGCTCCAAAAATATTATTGTAAATTGTGACTTGTGACTTGATTAATTAATAACAATAAAATAAATTATAAATAAATTAAAAAATAAATATTATGATATTAACTGAAATATAAATATTTTGATATTAATTGAGAATTGAGAATTTGAGATCACTAGAATCAAGAATCAAGAATTCAAGAATGAGAAAATATAGACGAGAGTGTAGATAATTTGTGAGAAATAGTAAGGGATAAAGAGGTATTTAAAATGTAAAAAGTGGACTAAAATGTATTCTATGAAACTTTGGAGTTAAAATAAAAGTTTAAAGGGCAGAGGGGTTATGGGGGTGAAGAAGGTTGATATAGCAGTGGGGGGGGGGGGGGCTACTAGCCGTTGCCCCAACGTTCTCTAACGGCTAAATTTAAAATAGAAATAATTTAAAATCGATCCCGTGAGATTCGATCGATTCAATCGGGACAAATCGGGCCGGGTTGAGCAGGACAAAACTGCATCCCATCCCATCCCGCGTCCCCCCACTCCTATACCCCCACCCCACATTGCCCGTCGGGATCGACGGTTCGGGACTCAAACTGGTACCGACCCAGGGCCATCCCAAACCCCTTGCGAGCCCTAATCATACCTATCCAATAATGAAATATAGATTATGACTGACTCACTATTCACTTAATTTTGGATCATTATCATTATGTAGGAGAGATGATCGAATGGTTCAAGGCATAACATTGATATCATACAAGTGCGCGTTGAGTCCATGCGAAGTCTAATTCCACCAAGTATACAAATGAAATCTAAACGGACGATCCACTCTTCTCCTCCGAGAGGGGATTTTAATAAATAACATAATATGATACTCGGACTTAGGTCAAGTTGGTAATTTTTCTTACAAAAAATTTAACTTGCGATTAGAGCAAAGGGATAATCATCGAGTCCTCCTCCTCCACGAAGTTCCATTGTTTAGGTTGGTGCAGGAAAAAAGATTGAAAAATGCGGATGAGTTAGGTAAAAATATAAGAAAATGGAAAGAGGAAAGAGCAGTAGTAGAAGGCAGAGTTTATGGTGAAGGGAGAGAGAGGGTAGGGAGGAAGAAGGTGCTATACATGTCCTCAGATCTCAACCCAACCCTTTCTCTCTCGCCAACCCTTTTCTTTCATTGCTTCAATTTTTCCGGTAAGGTATCTTCTTTCTCATTTGGGGTATTATGCTTTTATATTTTTGCCAGATCTATCGATCGATGATGCTGTTTCGTTTTCCTATTCTCTTGATCAGATTTGAGCTTGCTGTATACTGGACGATCTCCACCGGCATTGTCTTGCAATGTCGTAATTGGTACAATATTTGCCTTTCGTATCTCAACCCTAGAGATTTCTTGTTTTGATTCAGTTTTTTTTCTTAAAGAAAAAGATGGGTGAATTCTAGTTTGTAAGTGAGATTATCTTGGAAGGCAACAGACCAGATTTGAAGAAACCTTTCAATGGAAGATTGGTCCAAGTATGCTCATAGTCCAGCTCATTTGGCAGTAGCTAAGCGAGACTATCCCACTTTGAAAGATATTGCTGATTGCCTGCCTTGCCTTGCCAAGGCCGGTGAAGTGAATACTGAGGCAGAGTCTGTGGCTGCTGAGATTGATGCGGATGCTGTTTCTGCAGTAATTGATAGGCGAGATGTTCCTAGCCGTGAAACTCCTTTGCACCTTGCTGTTCGCTTGAGGGACCCAATCTGTGCAGAGATTTTGATGTCTGCAGGTGCTGATTGGAGTCTTCAGAATGAGAATGGTTGGAGTGCTCTTCAGGAAGCAGTGTGTACCAGGGAGGAGAACATTGCTATGATTATTGCTCGCCACTATCAGCCTCTTGCTTGGGCCAAGTGGTGTCGTAGACTTCCTAGGATTGTGGCCTCAGCTGCTTGTATTCGTGACTTCTATATGGAGATAACCTTTCACTTTGAGAGCTCTGTAATTCCATTTATCGGTCGGATTGCTCCATCCGACACGTATCGCATTTGGAAACGGGGCTCTAATCTTCGTGCCGATATGACACTTGCAGGATTTGATGGGTTCCGCATTCAACGTTTAGATCAAACTTTCCTCTTTCTTGGAGAGGGGTATTCATCAGAAACTAGTAGCATATCCTTACCTCCAGGTTCTTTAATTGTCCTTGTTCATAAGGAGAAGGAGATCACAAATGCATTAGAGGGAGCTGGTGTGCAACCATCAGAAGCTGAAGTAGCCCATGAAGTTGCTTTGATGTCTCAAACAAATATGTATAGGCCAGGAATTGATGTTACTCAGGCTGAGCTTGTTCCTCACTTAAATTGGAGGAGACAGGACAGGACAGAGATGGTTGGTACATGGAAGGCAAATGTGTATGATATGCTTCATGTGATGGTTAGTGTAAAATCAAGGCGTGTTCCCGGTGCCATGACTGATGAAGAGCTCTTTTCAATGAATGATGATGGTAAATTAACAAACTGTGGTGAACATGACGATTATAATGGTGTATTAACAGCTGAAGAAAGAATGCAATTAGATTCTGCACTTCAAACGGGTAATTCAGATGGACTTGGTGATGATGAGGAGCTTGAGGTTCAGGATTGCCATGACAACTCTAGTGGAGGTTCATTTAGAAGTTGTGAATCCAATGGTGTTCCTAAAGAGAAGAAGAGTTGGTTTGGTTGGAACAAGAAAAATTCCAAAGGAATTGGTGATGATTTAGAGGATTCAAAGATTGTGAAAAGGTTCTCAAAGTTGGCTCCAGATAATACCAAGCAGAAATCCCATGACACTCATATATCATCATCTGAAGTTCAAGGAGAAGATACCGGAGATGTTAAACGGAGCAAAGATAAGAACGACAAGAAGAAAAAGAAAAAAGGGCCTCTGGGTGAGTCTAAGAGTGAAAGTGAGTACAAAAAAGGTTTAAGACCTATATTATGGTTGACACCTGACTTCCCGCTGAAAACAGAAGAGCTTTTGCCATTACTAGACATATTAGCCAACAAGGTTAAAGCTATTAGAAGGTTGAGGGAGCTTTTGACTACTAAGCTACCCCCTGGCACATTTCCAGTCAAGGTACATGATACCTTTTTCTATTATGTTCTCTTCCCTCTTGCTTCTTGTTCTTTCTCCTTAGTCTTTATTTTACTGGTAATATATTCTGAACTTTCTTTAGCACGTGGCTAGCTTATGCTTATTTCAGAGGCACTCGAGGAAGGGTGGGGTCTTTAATATCTCAATTCCCTCATAGAATGCATGCTGCGTGCATCCACCATGAACCTACCGATGTTGTTACATCTGTGTTTCAAAGAAGGATCACATGACTGGTGGAACAAAATACGAACCTTGTTATTTCCCTCCTTAGAATTTTGTTCCATGTGTATTAGATGCGTTTGGCAATGAACTCGAAGTCATGATTGAAACAATTGATTTGGGTAGAGGTTGATTTGAAGTTGTAGTTTTTCTCATAAACATGAAAACCCCACAATTTGTGAAAATTATCGGAACTTCCCCATTTTTAATACAATCTTACCTAATGAACAAACCATAATTCATAAATAAGGTATCATAATATCCTAAAACGCCTCATTAATAAATTGTATACTTTCATGTTCTTTTTATAAATAAATGCTTGCGATTACATGCTATTACAGACTTTCAAATACACAATTTTACAAAGATCCAATGGTCCAAAAAACCAGCAATAGTAGTAACTAGTTGTTCTTTAATATAGTCCTTTCAAATGGTATGAACAATCTCTTCATGTCGAGCATGGGTCTTTTTTTGAAAATTTAAAATTATGTGTCAAATTTTAAATTACAAAGAAATTGAAACAACAAATTTGAATTGAAATTCTACCTTTAAGGCAAATTTGAAATCAAAATTTTAAGTTGGTGTTGAAGTTTTGTTCAAAATGTCATAAACAAACACAAATTTGAAATCAAAATTTGAAATTTGAAGTCTAAATTGTATGTCGGAACACCTCTTTATCTTGTTTGTTCCTTTGTATGACATAAGCGCTGTTGCTTGTGACATGTTATCTCATCCTTTTGTTACTTTAGTCACCCAATGATATGCACATTAGAGTGATCAGGACTTGGGGTTGTGTCATATATATATGGGTGATTTGCACAAATAGAATCTTTTTGTGCCACCATTTAAATATTTTTAAGAGAAGTCCTGGAAAAATAACCTTCGCAGCAGAATGTAGAAGCACGCTCCTGGTGGTTGCCAGGATTGCAAAGCAAAATCTTTGTGATCGCCAGGATTGGCCAAGACTTTCCTTAACAACAAGTTATCATTATTCGTCAAGATTTCTGGTCAAACTCCGACGGATCACCAGAATGATGACCACAAATTTTGACAAATTGCTTGAATTGGTTATAAAATCCTGACGGGTCACCATAACTTGCTGGGTATATTTCACTAAGTTTTTGCTTCAAAAGTTGTCCAAGTCAATTCCAGTCAAATCTAATTTTTATATACAATATTCTAACACCAATCTCAATGATTTCCAATGATTTGGTTCAACCTAAACCTTCAAAAATCAATTGATCCACTGTCTTCTTCAATAAGTTTTTTTCATGCTCAACAAAGACCAACAATGGTGTTATTCAATTTTCTCCAACCAAACCAATGCAACTTACTGAGGATAGCCAATATAAGTTTAGTGGAATATTATCACATCAATTCCAACCACAAATAAGCAATGGGAGGAGAAATGAGTAGAAGAAGAAGGGAAAAGGAAGAAGGAGGAGAGATTCTGGCGAAACTCTTTTGTACAACTTTGCTTAATAGGTCAAAAGTTAAACGCCGCTCCTTAAAAATTCTATCCCGTGTAAATTCTTGTATATATAAGACAAAATATTGTGGATATTCTTTAAAGTTCAACTAAATTGACTTTTTTTACTGTTAGTAAGATTCCTTTGTGATTTCTGTCTTTATGTTGGTGTGACGGTAGGGTTGAAGTATAGCCAGGTCAAAGGTGAAGTGAATTTTGGGGAGTTTAACTTAAAAACTGAGTTAAGAGATCGTCCACAACAAAAGTATGATGATGAAGTGGCTTTGGAGATACAACTTGGAAGACGCAGGGCTCTGGAAAGAGGTCATCATAGCTAAGCATGGAAGGCTGAATCAATGGTGCACAAATATTACTACACTTTCTTACGGAGTGGGACTGTGGAAGTGTATTAGGATGTTGTGGGACACATTTGATCAGAACTCTTACTTTGAATTGGGCAATGGTTTACTCCTAAAATTTTGGACTGTCAGGAGGATTTCCCAAATCTGTTTACAATTGCTCAAGATCCCAATTCTGTTATTGCTGCTAATAGAGAAGGGATCAATTGGGATCTGAGATTTAGAAGGAATATGCACGATTGGGAAGTGAATGATCTGGTAGACCTTTTTGCTAGACTACAACACTGTCACATTAATCTCCAGGCAGCTGATAAGCTCAAGTGGGGACACCAGAAAGGAGTTTATACAGTCAAGGAAGGGTATCAATAATTGTGCTCTAGAAACCCTGTGATAGATAACTAGCCCTGGAAACTCATTTGGAGGACCAAGCTACCACCTAACGTAGTTTTTTTCACCTGGACAGCTCTATATGAGGCATGTCTCACCCAAGACAACTTAAAGAAAAGAAAAATCCAGTTCCCAAACAGATGCTATTTGTGCAAAAAAGAGGCTGAAACCCCAGACACCTTCTTCTTCATTGTGAGGTGGCCTCAGAATTATGGAGCATGTTTTTTTGTCTCTCTGGCATCAATTGGACCACACCCCTTACAGTTAAGGATGAGAGTTGGAGCCTATGGAAAGTTGACAGAGCTATCAAGAAGACCTGCTTGTATTTTTTGGTGTATTTGGTTAGAGAGGAACAAGAGATGAGTCAACTGCTTTAGGCATTTTGAAAAGTAGATGCATTGCAAATTTGTTTAGTTGATCCAACTTGTATCCTGCTGTTAATGCAGAACAACTTCAGGATTTACTAACTCATTAGTTCTGGCTTAGATAGTTTGTATAGTTAGCCAAAGATTTTTTTGTAAGCTCAAATGCCATATCTTGTAAATCCTGCACTTCTTGATGCTGTTATTAATACCACTTATCTTATCAAAAAAAAAAGAAAAGAGATCGTTCTGTATGGTGGAGACTTTTGTACCATTGGCTTTTTCCTTATCTATCTTTAACCTCCTCTCCTTTTTCTTGACTTGTATCATACGTTCTTTTCTTGATTCTATTTAGGTGAAAACAGAAAAACTATATGGCTAGTCATACTGAGGTCTTGATGAAATGTAATTATCTCCAATTATTTTTTTGTGTAATTCAAGTATATCACATTATAAGTAGTTGGACTCCTAGTGAATTTTGGTTTGATGGTAAAGAAACAGAGGGTGATGTGTGCGTTAGGTGCATGTCTCGAGTTCGAACCTCGCTACATACAAAAGCTTGGTTAAGTGAAGGGTAGTTTGGCGAGGCCATTTTCATGGAGTTTCGAACAATGGGTCAGTTGGTCCTCTACTATTTCCCGGTTATAAAAAAAAGTACACCAAGAAAAATGCTAGTGTTAAATTATTTACATTTGGTTTTGTGAGAACCACAATCATCCAACGAATTACAACTATCTATACTATACGAGACTCACTCTTCTTACCAAATGTATAAATGACACAAGCATGATTTTTTGATACTTCTGGAGGGTCTAAGAAAAATGCTAGAGCAGGCCAGAGAACAACAATAGATTAAGGGCTTCAAAGTAGGGTCAGACACGGGGAACCCAGTCACTATTCACTTGTTGTATGCTGATGACACCCTAATCTTCTGTGAGGTGGAAGAATCACAAGCTAGATATTTATATCTAACACTCTCTCTATTTGAAGCTCTATCAGGATTACATGTCAATGTCCTGGAAAGCATTATATATCCTGTCAATCATGTGTCAAACATAGAGGAACTCTCAGGCATCTTGGTTTGTAGCATTGGGACATTCCCTACTACTTACTTAGGTCTTCCTTTGGGGGCGAAATTCAGGAATTGTTAAGTATGGACTGGAATTATAGAGAAGTTTGAAAAGAGATTAGCTTCCTGGCAATTACATTACTTATCCATGGGCGGAAGGCTAACTCTTATCAACAGTGTACTTGAAAGCCTACCATCATACAATATGTCTATGTTTCCCATCCCTGATAAGGTTTTAAAGCAATTAGATAAAATCAGGAGGAATTTCCTTTGGGAAGGAAGCAGTAGCACTCACAAATTCCACGTGATAAAATGGGAGAGAGTCACACAACCAAAATGCAAGGGTGGTCTGGGAGTTAGAAATTTAGTCTTTCATAACTAGTGCCTTCTTTTGAAATGGCTTTGGAGGTATGGCGCTGGGGATTCAAGCCTCTGGAAGGAGGTGTGGAACCAAGCTGGAGAGAGATATCTGGAGCACAAAAATCTCTGATTCTCCATATTGTGTTGGTCCCTGGAAACTCATTACCAAGCTGGGAACTGAATTCTTCCAAAACATCTACTTTAGACCTGGCAATGGAGCACATACTAGATTTTGGAAGAACAAGTGGCTCAATGGCACTATCTTTGTGGAGAAGTTTCCTTCTATGCATCAGATTGATGTGGATAAAAACTCCACCATAGCACAAAACAGAAATGAAACAACTGGGCTATTCTACTTAGAAGAGCAGTTAATGATTGGGAAATGCACAGCTTGATACAACTGCTTGCAGAAGTGGAAGAGTACAACATTAACAAAACAGATGCTATGTGTTGGGGAAGCAAGGGCACATTCACAGTGAAAGAATGCTACAGACAGCATGGTACTCATAACCAGGTAGTTGATAGTTGGCCTTGGAAATTGATATGGAAGATAAAGTTTTACCTCCTAAGGTTATTTGTTTTAATTGGACTGCCCTAAATGAAGCATGTTTGACTCAAGACAATCTCAACAGGAAGGGTGTCCAGTTAGTAAACAGGTGCTATCTATGTTTGGAAAAGAGGGAAACTATAAACCATTTGCTATTGCTCTGCACAGTAGCCACAGATCTTTGAAGCATGCTCTACTGAATTTTCGGTTAAAATGGGTCATGCCACAGACCCTAAAAGAGGCACACTGGAACCGGAGCTTGTGGAGGGTTGATAAAGCCATCAAAAGGATTTGGAGGATGATCCCTGCTGCTATCTTCTGGTCCATATAGAATGAGAGGAATAAGAGGTGTTTTGATGGAATCTCAACTCTAAATCACTCCCTCAAAACAAAGTGCTTAGTTAATCTTTTTTGCTGGACTAGTATGACTTCTGTAATCAGCACTGATCAGTCGTTTGATTTTGTTAGCTCCCTTGTCTTAGATTGACAAGGGATTCATTAGGTCTTTTGTTGATGCCTTTTCCTTTCCTTGTAACTATGCATCTACTAGATTCTCTATTGTGAATGAAACATCTTACTTTATTAAAAAAAAGCATGATTTTTTGATACTTATGGCACATTCTTGTTATGGTGTAACAATCTCTTATTTCTTTCATTCCAAAGAGGCAAAAAGAGACATAATGTTGTTGTTCTCTAAACTGCCTGCCTCTTGATGAATTCGATATTGCTTCACCTACCTTACTTCGTTGCACCCAAGAATGTTAAGCATAGAGAAGATCAAGGTCCATAAGTGTGTCAAGTTGAAATGCAATAGGAGTGTCTTCCTATTCTTCTTACAAGAAATAGTAGCTATCAACAATTTGCATCCTCTTCTTAATATTATCCACGTTGAAGGTTGCTTTTCACATTGCGCACGAGGTGGAAAAAACTACTTTTTGGGAGCCTTGGCCTTTCCAATTTTTTTCTTGATATACACACTCTCCTCCTACTGTATTCTATATTTATACAGATGTCACTGTGTAACTTTTTCCCCACGTTTCCTTTTAAAAATTTATTGCTGACAAATTGCTTTTGTTCTCAGGTTTTTTTGTGATAGGTTCATTCTTCCTGAAAGAAATATAGTTACTTTTTAATAGATTGGGGAGACCTTGTTAACGATCAAATTATGTTATGTTCTCTCTGTTCCTCCATGAATCAAGTGTATCTCCGAGGAATAGAAGAGGTTTAATGAGCAGAACTGGAAATAAAATGGATGTTCCTATCCTGTACGATAAACGTGCTTCTGTTATTATCAAAAGAAAAATGAGGCCACCTGCCCATTTGAATTCTGCGAAGATAAAGGAGTAGGGCTGTGCTGAAATAGTTTCAGTTTTGGTGATGGACCTAGGTAGTTATTGTCTTTTGTATAAGTTGTTAAAAACACACTACGAACTTGCTAAAACTTGAACTATCCGTATTTCACGCATGAGTATAAGTAAAGTAGGAGAAGAGTAATTAGGTATTTGTGTAAGGACAGAGTCTTGTGGAATGGTTGTCTCAACATGAAAAATGGAACTCAATATTTCCTTACAACTGTTAGAGCTAACATGATTGGACAGATTCTAAATATCTGTACATATCTATGTTATAACTCTAAGTATTTGTGTAATGATGATAGGAGATAGCATAGATTAATGTAACATATTTTCAGAGATATTACAATTAGGAATAGCATATATTTAGGGATATATAGCAGATTTTAGGCATGTAAATCAGAATTCTTTCTATTTAATGGAAGAACTCTCATTTGAGAGAACTCATTCAGCAAAATTGACATGGTATAAGAGCTTCAGTGCTTTGATTCTTAGTGTCTTTCATCTGTGGTTTCTTGCTGATATTTTTTTTTGAAAGTTTTGGTTTAGTCCCAAGTATCTTGGAATTTTAGGCATCATGGAATCTTAGTCTTGGTCATTCTGGTTATTTGGTTATTTTGTATCATTGCATTTCTATCTCTCTTAGCTTGTCAAGAACATGGCGTCATATCAGTTTGAGTCCTTCCATGTTCGTTTCACCGGAAAAAATTACTCTGCCTGGGAATTTCAATTCCAACTATTTGTCACCAGAAAAGAATTATGGGGACATATAGATGGAAGCGATCCTACTCCTACCGATCCTACAAAGCTCAGTCAATGGAAAGTTAAAATGCTCGAGTGATGACATGGATTTTAGGGTCAATTGACCCTCTTATTGTTCTGAATCTCAAGCTATACAAGACAGCAAAGGCCATGTGGGATTATTTACAAAAGGTTTACAACCAAGACCATAGCGCAAGGCGCTTTCGGTTAGAGCATGAAATTGCTATGTATACTCAAGGAGGTCTCTCCGTTCAAGATTATTTCTCTGGATTTCAGAACTTATGGGCTGAATTTACCGATATTGTTTATGCTAAAATACCTTCTGAATCTCTCTCCATCATTCAAGGAGTTCATGAACAAAGCAAGCGAGATCAATTTTTGATGAAATTACGATGTGATTTTGAAAGTGTTCGCTCCAACTTGATGAACCGTGATCCATCTCCCTCGTTGGATGTCTGTTTTAGAATTACTTTGTGAAGAGCAGCGTCTCTTCACACAAAATACTTTTCATCAAGGAAATGTTGTCACTGTTGCATTTGCAGCTCAAGGGAAAGGAAAGGGCATGGATATGGCTAGAACTCAATGCTACAGTTGCAAGGAATATGATCATATTGCTAGCAATTGTGGCAAGAAGTTCTGTAATTATTGTAAACAACAAGGACACATTATCAAAGAGTGTCCCACACGTCCTCAAAATCGTAGGGCAAATGCTTTTCAAGTTGGGATAAATGGTTCCATTGCAGATAACTCGTCTTCAGTAGGACAAGTTCTTAGTCCTGAAATGGTACAACAAATGATCTTGTCAGCATTTTTAGCTTTGGGGCCTCAAGGTAATGAGGTAATATCTAAATTTTGGCTTGTTGATTCTGGCGCTTCCAATCATATGACCAACTCAACTAATATACTCAAAAACATCCGTGAGTATAATGGTCCAACACAAATTTAGGTTGCCAATGGTAGTATTTACCCATTGCCAAGATTGGGATATTACTGAAACTTTCAAGAATGTTTTTGTATCACCAAAGCTCTCCACTAGTCTTATTTCAGTTAGCCAATTGGTAGATAACAATTGTGATGTGAATTTTTCTCATAATGGTTGCCTTGTGCAGGATCAGGTGTCGGGGACGATAATCGCGAAAGGGCCTAAAGTTGGAAGATTGTTTCCTATACACTTTTCTATTCCTCGTGTTCTAGCTTTTGCTTTTACCACTACTAAGAATGAGGTTTGGCATAAACGTCTAGGACATCCAAATTCTATTGTGTTGTCTCATTTGTCCAATTCTGGTTTATTGGGAAATAAAAATCAATTTTCAGCTGCTTCCTTTGATTGTTCTACTTGTAAATTAGGCAAAAGTAAAACTCTTCCTTTTCCTAATTTTGGTAGTAGTGCTGCAAAGTGTTTTGATGTCATTCATAGTGATGTTTGGGGCATTTCACCAGTTATTTCTCATGCTCATTTTGAAGTATTTTGTGACATTTATAGATGACTATAGTCGGTTTACATGGGTGTATTTTTTTCGATCTAAATCTGAAGTGTTTTCCATATTCAAGAAATTTTTGGCTTACGTTGAGACTCAATTTTCCACATGCATCAAAATATTAAGATCTGATTCTAGTGGAGAATATATGTCTCATGAATTCAATAATTTCTTGCTTAAGAAAGGAATTGTATCACAACGCTCTTGCCCATATACGCCACAACAAAATGGGGTTGCTGTGCGTAAAAATCGCCATCTTTTAGATGTCACTCGTACTTTATTGATTGAGTCCTCTGATCCATCTAAATATTGGGTCGAAGCTTTGTCTACTGCTGTCTATTTGATTAATAGACTTCCATCTAAAGTGTTAAATATTGAGTCTCTATATTATCGTCTTTTTCACAAGCATCCTAGCTATCATAGTTTTCATACGTTTGGTTGTGTTTGTTTGTGCACCTGCCTCCTTCTCAACGCAATAAACTCTCTGTTCAGTCTATTAAATGTGCTTTTATGGGCTATAGTACTTTGCAGAAAGGTTTTATTTGCTATGATCCAAGTTCTGACAAATTTGTGTTTCTAGAAATGTTATTTTCTTTGAGAATCAGTATTTCTTTCCTACTCATGTTGAGTCATCTTCTATTTCTCCTCTTCTTCCTACTTTTGAGGATTTGTCATTGTCTTCTAAGCGGTTCAAACCAGGATTTGTGTATGAACGACGTCGGCCAACTTTACCCCATCCTGAAACAAATCCGCCACCTGAGACTGCTTCACAACCAGAATCTGAGATTTCTTCAAGGTCTGCTCCTCTTGAGCCTCCTCGACGATCTACTAGAGTGTCTCAAACTCCTAAACAATATGGTTTTTCTTCTACTTTATCCACCATCTCTATTCCAACAGGTTACTCACAAGCCTCCAAGCTTGAATGTTGGCAAAAAGCAATGGAGGAGGAACTTTTGTCTCTTAAAGAAAATAACACATGGGACGTTGTTCCTTGTCCTCCAAATGTCCGTCCAATTGGATGTAAATGGGTTTATTCAATTAAACTTCATTATGATGGAACTCTTGATTGGTACAAAGCTCGATTGGTGGTCCTTGGCAACAAACAGGAGTATGGTGTAGACTATGAGGAGACTTTTGCACCTGTAGCAAAAATGACTACGGTGCGAACTATTATTGCTAATGCTGCATCACAAAATTTGCCTCTTCATCAAATGGATGTCAAGAATGCTTTCTTCATGGTGATCTCGAAGAAGATATTTATATGAAACCCCTACCTGGTTTGTTCTCATCACCTACATCAGATGTATGCAAGTTGAAGCGGTCTTTATATGGATTAAAACAAGCTCTAAGAGCTTGGTTGGACAAGTTTCAGTCAACTTTGCTTCAATTCTCTTTTGAGTAGAGCAAATATGATTCGTCTTTGTTTCTTCGAAAAACATCTGCAGGTTGTGTTCTTCTTTTGGTGTATGTAGATGACATTATTATCACAGAAACTGATTCTTCACTAATCACTAGCCTCCAGCAGCAGCTTAAGGATTCTTTTCATATGAAAGATCTTGGTACTCTTACATACTTTTTGGGGTTAGAAGTTCATTATAATTCTTTAGGTGTGTTCTTGAACCAACACAAATATACTCAGCACTTGATTGCTTTGGCTGGTCTTCAAGAATCTTCCTCTATAAATACTCCATTGGAATTGAATGTAAAGTACTGTCGTGCGGAAGGAGATTTTCTTCCTGATCCAACTTTGTATCGGCAATTAGTTGGGAGCCTAAATTATCTTACTATTACTCGGTCTGATATCTCTTTTGCAGTTCAACAAGTGAGTCAATTTATGCAGGCTCCACACCATCTACATTTGGTGGCTGTCCGTCGCATCATTCGATATCTCTTGGGAACATCTACTCGTAGATTCTTCTTTCCTAGTGGTTCTAAGATTCAGCTTAATGCATTTAGTGATTCTGATTGGGCTGGATGTCCTAATACTCGTCGCTCCGTCATGGGTTGGTGCATGTTTCTTGGAGATTCCTTGATATCTTGGAAGAGCAAGAAGCAAGACCGTGTATCAAAATCTTCCACTGAATATCGAGCAATGTCTACTGCTTGCTCTGAGATTGTTTGGCTTCGTGGTTTACTTGTAGAAATTGGATTTCCTCAATCTAATCCCACTCCTCTCCCTGCTGACAATACAAGTGCTATTCAAATTGCTACTAATCCAGTTTATCATGAAAGGACCAAACACATTGAGGTGGACTCTCATTATATCAGAGAAGTTGTAGATAAGAGAGTCATTACTCTTCCACATGTATCCAGTGATCTTCAAATAGCTGATGTGCTTACAAAGTCTATGGCACGACAACGTCATCAATTTCTGGTAGGCAAATTGATGCTTTTTGATCCACCGGCAACAATTTGAGGGGGGATGTTAGCATGATTGGACAAATTCTAAATATCTGTACATATCTATGTTATAACTTTAAATATTTGTGTAATGATGATAGGAAATAGCATAGATTAATGTAGCATATTTTCAGAGATATTACAATTAGGAATAGCATATATTTAGGGATATATAGCAGATTTTTAGGCATGTAAATCAGAATTCTTTCTATTTAATGGAAGAACTCTCATTTGAGAGCACTCATTCAACAAAATTGACAACAACTACTATTAGTTTAAACAGTTCTCCCTCCAGCATGTATATATGCAACAGTAGAGATTTGAAAGTAGCAAGTATACTGAGTAACATGTTTGCGTGTCGATAGTGGTCCAAGTTGGACATACTCTTCATTCGTGGTGCTGCAGCTGTGTTGTCATGACACCGGCACTACTATGGGCGTGGGATACTCATTGGATTTGGTCAATCAATATTGGATTGGATACTTTGACCTTAAACCACAGAGAAATCAGAGATAAAATTTAGCATTTTGATATCTCAAGACAAAAGCTATGGTAGATATTTAGAGGACTACCTACAACTTGAGGATAAAAATGACATCCATTTGAGGTCATATGTGGATCATACATGTTGAGGATTTCTTTTCGTGAAGGATTTATTTATTTTTTTAAAAAGGAATGTTGAGGCTTTTTATGATTACCAGAAAAGGTCTAAAGATTGTCCATTTTTATCTTGGCCTGCGCATGAGTTGCGTGATTCCTACCCTAAGTTTTGACAAAATGTTGTACCAATTTCCATAAATAAAGAGGGAATTGCTTGTTCATGTGGAATACTACTAATAATCTAGAAATCTTGTCCTTGCAACATGCATAGACATGGGTTGAACATTTATTCAGATGTATTATAGAGCACTACTTATTTTTCGAAAGTTGGAATCTGAAGATTATCTTTATCGCTACATGAATATTTAGTGAGATTAAATACTTTTTGTTGAAGAGGAGCCTTGGTGTAATAATAAACGATGTTGCTGTGTACCATGAAGTCCAGGGCTGAAGTGGAAACAACTGCATAAGATAAATCTATTATGATTCGGTCTTTCCTCTATCTCTGTGCATAGTGGGAGCTTAGTGCACTTGATTGTCCTCTTTAATAAATACTCATTCTATTCCATTTTATATGGCATTATTTTCTTTTTAGTTTGTTTCTAATAATCTGACCCATTTCTATATTTGGAAGCTCTTTAATGATAAACTTTTTGTTTTACCCATCATGACATGCTCTTATAGCCATAAAAATGCCATGACATGTGTAAGACCACAAGTCCGAAGGGTACTTTTGGTATGTCCCAAAAGTCTGTCTTTCTTTCTAAAATTGTGTTCAATCAAACAACTTTGTATTAAATGAAATGGAGTACTTGTTTCTTGACATTCTTGGCTAGTAACGTAAATTCTAGCATAAAGTTGAGGAGTGGTAGGGCTTGGCTTGTGAATTACCATTCTAGCATAAAGTTGAGGAGTGGTAAGGTCATTAGAACCTTAAACGTAGTTCAATTTCAATGAATTAGATTAAAAACTCAGATCATCAATTTCAGACAGAATTACTGGGTGATGGTCATATTCTTATCCTAGTATGTTTCTAGCAATTAAAAATGACTTTTAGATCTTTGAGAAAAACACAGTATTTTAGATATTTGCCATTATCATACTCCCTCTATTCCATATTGACCGACTTATTGGGGCTTTTTTCATTGTTCAAAATAATTGAATTGATCAAAGTTTAAGATGGATGTTTGAATTTCTTTCCATATTTGCGCTTTCCTTTGATGAAGTTTGATATTTTCTAGGAGACAAATTACACTACTTATAAAGTTACATTTATGATTTCACAAAGGACAATAGTGGAAAGTATGGTTTAAATTATGTCTTTGAATGTTTTTCTTAATAAATGTGCATTGCCTCACGAATTTAATTAAATATGGAAGAGGGGGAGTATTAAGGTGAGAGAACCGAGAGTTTATTTGTCTGGTGTGACCTTGTATTGAAAGCTATGCTAGTATGCTAGATCTCCTTAATTCACATCTGACTGTATGATGGAGTTTCGCGCAGACTCATTATATTCTGCTGCATCTCAGGTAGCTATTCCTATTGTTCCAACCATCCGTGTTCTTGTTACTTTTACCAAGTTTGAGGAGCTCCAGCCAGTGGAGGAGTTCTCAACGCCTCCTTCAAGCCCTGCACATTTCCAAGATGCTAAATCAAAGCAATCTGATGGCTCTGCATCATGGATTTCATGGATGAGGGGAAGTCACGGTGGCCAATCTAGCGACAGTGAAAGCCGCAGCTTCCGTGAAGAGATTGACCCTTTCCACATACCTTCTGATTATGCTTGGGTTGATGCAAATGAGAAAAAACGCCGAATGAAAGCCAAGAAAGCAAAGAGCAGGAAGCAAAAGAAGCATGTCACCACTAGAAATTCAGATATTGGGCGCCAGGCCACTGACGATGTTGAAGAATAACAATGACCAAGAGATTTAGTGTATTGCTTCCACAAGAAGAGGTAAAGCTGTTTTTTCCTGTCTCAGGTCTTCCAATGGTCTAGCTAGTGTTGGTTGAGTTGTGTCATTATTGTATGAGAAGATATCTATCTTCTTCTGTTGTATCTTATTTGATTCTAAGATCTGAAAATCATCTTGTTTATCCCGTAGTGTCTTCAGCCTTATTATCGTCTTTTGCTGCTTCAATTGTATCTATGTTCAATAGGTTTTCTCAAATGAAGTTGTTTGTCAATCTAAGAACATTAGGCAGAAATTTGACTTGAAAACTTGTAGAGGATAGAGTTTGTGTATCCCTCCCAGTCATTTTCAGATTGTTTATTTTATTCATTCTTACTAGACGTTTGCAATTAGATAAGAGTAATCTACAACAGATGAAATTTGTAGAAAAGTTTACTTTGTGTATTTTTGTTATTTGGAAACCTCAAGTTTCTTGATACCTTTGTTTATATGGTTTGATGAGGTGGTGCTGGAATTTATCAGTGGATTGTGAGCAGATCTCATATGACTGACTGGCTCGACATAAAATCAAGCCGAGTCAGTCATATCCTCTACTTGTAAGCCCTGAAGGTGAATCATAAAAATGACAACAGAAACATGGCGCTGGGTTCTAATGTGTGTTGCTACTTATGCTCTTCTTATTCTTATATTATTTTTTATAATATAGTTATGTAAAAATTTCAGGGTATGCATCCATTTAACATGTACCCAATTTTTTTTTTTAAATAAATAGAACTGACACCGATATAAGGCAACTTCAGGCAAGGCTGCTTGCTTCACTTTTTCCAAGTTGTTGCATAATAGTATGTTTTCTGATTTGTAGTAATTGAAATATAATGCTTTGAAGAAGTGAGTCTTGAAATCCAATACAAAAAGTGAGTTAAAATCATGAGTCTTGAAAGTAGTGACAAATCATTGTTATTACAAAATGAGTTTGTTAGATTTGTGGCATTGAAAAATTGATGTTTGAAGTTTGTTTTTGTATGATACATGAAATTTGTGTTTTAATTTTAAGCTTATTTGGAGTAAATTCGAGAGTTAAATTATTAAGAACAATTTTTTTAATCTCACGCCAATTAATATTTTTAGCTACACTTGGGGTGTGTTTGGTATTGAAGGAAAATATTTTTCGGAGAATGTTTCTCAATTTTCTCATATTTGTTTGGGTTAAATGTTTTGGAAATGTTTACCAAATAAACTCATTTTCCTCAAATTTAAGAAAAATTACTTCGCTTCAAAAACTAGGGAAAATATTTTTCAAAACTCTCTTTCAACTTCAAATTACAATTTTTTTTGTTGAAAAAATCAAATTTATTTTGTCCCTACCCTCAAACCAGCCCCTCCTCCCAAAATAATAATAATCTAAGTTTGTTTTTAAAAATATTTTCAACTTCAGATTTTTATTTTTTCACCTCAACCCCTCCTCCCCCACCTCAAAAAAATAAAATTTAAGTTTGTTTTTAAAAAGTATTTTCAACTCCAAATTTTTATTTTTTCACCACTACCCTCGACCCCCCTACCCCCAGCTAGCCCCCATACTAGCTCCCCCCACCCAAAAAAATTAAGTTTGTTTTAAAAAAATATATATTTCAAAAATTATTTTCTACTCTTTAGTAAAAATAAAAGATATTTTCTCAAAAACATTTTTCAATAATAAATCAAACACTAAAAAATATTTTCTACTCACCAACCAAACATGAGAAAATAAGTCAAAAATTTACTTGTTTTCCAGGAAACATTTTCCTTCATACCAAACACACCCTTGATTGAGAAGGTTTTACACTTGATTTTTGTGCCAAATGATATAATCAGTTTGATAAAAATAGATTTGTTTGAGGTTATGAATTTATTTGAAGAAATAGAAATGTGAGATATTTTGAGAATCGCATTCAAATGTTTTATTCGGTACCATGAATTTATTTGAAGAAATTGATGGTGAATAAAAGATTTTTTTTGGAAACTATTTTTTAGTGTTTGGTTTGTGAATGAAAAACATTTTAAAGAAAGTTTCTTTTATTTTTACTAGAGACTAGAAAATAATTTTGACCCAGAAATCAATCTTGATAATTGATCTAGGACATGACCCCGACACGCGAACTAGGAAACAACCATGACGATAGATCTAAAATCCATTCCTGAGATTAGACCCAAGACCTGACCCCGAATTTCGATCTGAGACCTGACATTCAAATTGTGATCAAATATTTGACCCAAGACCTAACCCCGACACCCAAACTTGAACACTATCCATCAATCCGAGTTTTGACTTCGACACTCAAATCAAGACCCGACTTTCCAATTAGGATCCAACCCCGACAACCAACAATGGATGCGAGACCCAAAAGTTGACTTTCAAATTGAAATTTTGACCCCAACTTTCGAACCGAAATTCAACCACACCTGACTCGGGACTTAACTTTTAAACTAAGATTTTATTTTATTTTATTTTAAAAACAAAATCTTAAATTTCTTTTGTGTGGGGTCGGGGGCTGGTAGGGGGGTCGGGGTAGGAGGGGGTTAAAAAGAATAATTTTTTTAAAATTTGAAAATATTTTTCAATAACAAACTTTTAATTATTGTTTTTTTGGGGGTGGGGGTGGGTGTAGGGGGTCGGGGGTAATAAAAATAAATAAATTTAAAAATATTTTTCAAAAGTAAACTTTTAAATTATTATTTTTTAGGTGAGGCTGATAGGGGGTGGGGGTGGGTAAAAAAAATAAAATTGAAAATTTGAATTTTTTTTTTAAACATAAACTTTATTATTATTATTTGTTGGTGGAGAGAGCGTTGGGCTGGTAGGGGTTGGGAAAAGTGTGGGTTAAAGAAAATCAAAATTTTAAATTTTTAAATTTTTTCAAAACAAACTTTCAATTTTTTATTGTGGGCGGCAGGGGTTAGGGATAGTCAGGGGGTTGGGCGGGGTAAAAAAATAAAAGATTTTAAAATTTTGTACTATTTTTCAAAAATAAAATTCTTAGTGGTTATTTTTTTTTTGGTTGGGGGAGGGCCGGATTTGGGGGTAGGAGGGCCGAGGTAGACACAAAATAAATTGATTATTTTTTTAAAAAGTTTTTTTTTTTATTGGGGAGGGTCGGGCTACGAGGTGGGCTGAGAAAAAAAATTGTAATCCAAGGTTGGAGAAGAGTTTTGGAAAATGTTTTCCTTAATTTTGGATGAGAAGTCATTTTTCTTAAATTGAGGAAAATGAGTTGATTTGAAAAATATTTAAGCCTACCAAACATGAACGAATTGGAAAATTTTTTTTTTTTTTATATTTCTATTTATGTCATTGTTGGTATAGTGCTCCTGATACAAAGATAAAATTTCACATGATTTTGATTAAGCTTTAATGCATTTTACTTTGATATTTCATTTTACTATCTAACTTATATAAATGCTTCCTTCTTATATTGATTTCTTTGAATCTTGTCTCATTTTTGGGGCAAACAATTGTATGTTAGGCATGTGAAGCTTAGGCCTTTGACAATTCTACTTTTAATTTCAGAATTACGTGTTGTTCATTTCGAGCTATGTGGTTAGTACAATTTCACCTTTTTCAGTAGATACCATTTGTGAGACTCTACTTTATCACGCCCCGAGGCTACTCCCTTGACGTAATATGGAAATGAGTGACCCCAAGTTAACCCTAAAGCTGGCATATCATAAGCATATTGTAACATACTGAGAAAAATATATACTATGCAGACGCTAAAACAGTAGATGATCAAAAGTGGGGAATACCCAAAACTGATCTGAATATATAAAATGTATTACGAGTTTAGTCATACTGAACATTCACTCCAAGCTAAAGCTGAATCTAATACTATGTCTGAAAAGTCTCTACTGACTAGAGTTGCTGAGACATGCCCCAACTAACTCTAGCAAAACTGAAAACTAAATAAAAGACTAAAAATGAAACACATGTCTATTGTCCTCGAAGTATGAGGACTCACCACTGAAGCTGCTGAATACGGATCGGGAACCAATCTATGTGTGGTCTGGATGCTGAGTATCTAAACCTACATCATGAAAGAAAGTAGCGTAGAGTATGCGTTAGTACTTGGAATGTACTGAGCATGCATCATATAGATAATAAATGAACAAAATATGACTGAATAATGATATAATCTGCACAGAATGTAAATGCTGAAATATAACTGAAAACTGAGCTAAATGAAATGACCAAGTACTAATCATGAACATAACATGGTGAGACTGAATAATGAAGTATAAACTGAAAACCTGGTCAAATACACTAGAGTCTGACTGTGGGAGCTACTATTAACCGACATAAAACCACATGAGCTAAACGTGGAGTCCAATGTATACGCCCCATCGAGGGAATCCAATATACCTTGCTAGGGGTATAAAGGCATGACTGGCGTGATCACTAAATCTAATGCCCAACAGAGGGGACTTAATTATACCTAGGGGGCACGTATTTCTGGGATTATAAGGGTGCGCTGAACCCTAGTCCAACTCAGTGCTAAGCCTACTCCCAACTGGAAATGTGTATGATACAACATAACTGAAATACTAGATAGCTCAATATTCTGACATGCAAATATGAGAATGCAACATTTAAGTACTGACAATGTAACATTCGAAAATTGGAGCATGGTAGTCTGTTTAACTAACCTAGCAGTATAATTTATGAACTAAGAGAATTCATACAACTAGGGTTCTGTAATTTCATGCAAGGGACTAAGCGAACTTTCCAAGAAAATGAGCTAGTTCGATTTAGAATACTATAACAGCTAAATCACAACAATCATCTAAAGTTTTAGAAACCCTTGGTCTAAACAAGATACATAGAATCAAGAATCTGACTGAATTCTAGGGACCTAGTGGATGAAAAGAACCCACTAGTGAAATCCCACATACCTGATAACGAAATCTACGGAGAAATCCTTTGATTTCGAGGCTGGAACTGAAGAAAATCTCTTGCTTGTTCTTGAGGGGTTGGTCGACTCTTTCTCCTCTTTTTCGCTCTAAGTTCTGGTGAATTTTGGTGACGCTTAGGGTAATATATGACTAGAATATTAGGCTAAAACTGAGTTAAATGACATTATATATGGATAAAATAATTAGAAAAAAACCCAATTACCCCTAAGCTAAAAGTCGAACACGACCTACGAACCCTGACCGACGGACCGTGGTCTGACCGACGGTCCATCCTGTCAGTCCGTCGATTGGCGTCTGAAAGCTATAAGCTAGGGTTTGAACCACGGACCGTGGTCCCACCTACAGTCTTTAAGTCCTGTCGTGGTTCTGGACTTTCTTGGGATTGTTGAGGTGATCAACCACGGACCACACCTATGGTCCGTGGTCCCATCCACGGGCCGTGGGTGGACTCCGTCGATGGCACTGCAACATCTGGAAAATCTGTTATTTGTTCCTTCTCGAATTCGGGGTGTTACAACTTACTTATTGTGGAGCTTAGATTATTATGTTCTTTGAGTCATAGAGGCATGTCTCGATTGACTGGCTTAATTCTTGTTATATAGATTTTATAAATGATAGTGTTTTTTTTTATTGTTACTTTTATAAACATTTATTTTAAAATAAGATATGATTGATTTAACAATTGAATTTGTGCATGGTTTGCAAAACTTAAAAGATTCGAGATTTTTAAATAGCTTCTCTCTTCATAATTCATGTGCATGAGTAGGGATTGTTAGATAAGTTGATTTGCTAAGTCGAATAGAGTTTGGGTGCCAATCACATGAATTCTTAGTGTGACAATATTGTTGAACCTTAATACAGGACCACAATACAAGCAAGTACTCGACTACGCTCAGAAATGTTTAATCTCTCAAATTGGTTAGTCAAAAACATCCTTAGCCAAAGGATGCTCCTCAACAACTACAAATGCCCACTCAATGCATCAACTATCACACAATAAATGAGTGGGTTGAGTCGCAAATGAGTTGTGGTAAAGTACTCTTTTCGATTCATATTTAAAATGGGTAAAAATGAGTTATCCAATGAATAATATGGGTAAATATGGATACACATATTATTATAGGGATCATGTTAAAAGCTTCAAAAGCAAAAATCTCTTCTTACCCACAAAAAAACTTTAAAATTTATTTATCTAAGAAAATTAAAATATTTTATCACCCCCACCCCTGTTCTGCCCCCAACCCCCCTACCTGCCCACCCCCACCCCAACCCCAACACCTCAAAAAAATAAATTTATTTTTTTATAAATTAAATTTATTCTTACTTCCCAACCACCCTCAACCCCCAACTCCAACGTCTCAAAAATTAAATTTGTTTTTTTTTTAATTAAATCTATTTCTTACTACTCCATTTCCTTAAAATTAAATTTATTTTTTACTACTCTGACCCGCCACCCCCTACCAGCCTCTTCCCAAAAATTAATTTATTTTTCAAAAATATTTTTTTCCTTATGCCACCAATCCCTACCCCCTACCCCGACCACTTACACCTCATTTTTTTTTTATTAATGTCACTTTTCTTTCTTTTATAAATGAGACTCTTTTACCCATTTTACCCATTAAACTACCCATTTTTAAATGGGTAATATGAGTTTGTACCTATAGTAAAACCTCTATAAATTAATACTCGATAAATTAATAATCTCTCTAAACTAATATTTTCCTCCAGTCCCGACTTGAGCCAATGGAAAAAATCACCAATTTCGATAAGATGTTAAGATAATATATTTCCAGAAAACCCCTATATAAATATATGGTCCCATTAATATCATAAATTAATAA
Source organism: Solanum piurae (assembly GCA_029582685.1). Lineage (NCBI taxonomy): Eukaryota > Viridiplantae > Streptophyta > Magnoliopsida > Solanales > Solanaceae > Solanum > Solanum piurae. Next base: position 3,288 of record JAJOOO010004392.1, on the reverse strand, counting down.
TTCTTTAAAAGTACAGATATATCTAAGACAATTAAGTAAAATATGATTCTATTGTGTTCTGTTTTATCTTCAAATTTAAATCTAGTTGAAGCTCATTCCTAACTTTTCTTATTGCATCCAAGCTAAGACCTCTGGTGTTGTCTTTTCAAACTCCACCATAAAATTGTGAAGAGTTCTAGATGTGATAAGTGCTTCCTTACGCGTAACTGGTTCCAATGGTATAGTATCATCTTCAACTTCATCATCAACATTGCTTTTTTCCGATCGTATCCACAATTTCTTCTAAGTTGTGGACCTCTGAACATGTATCACTTTCACCCGAATAATCCAACAGGTTATTGACATCCATTTTATCATGGTAATGGAGATCATTAATCAGGACTCAAGTTAATGAATGACGTTTTCACAAGTGGGTTCATTCAAATTCTCTGAGATTGCATCCCCCGAACGAATTTTGCAGTGTCGAAAACAATTTGCTATTGTTTCTTGTTGAACATTTATTGTCCAAGCAGGGATTGCAAAATTTATAACATCCAAAATATTAATCTTTATTGGATCAATTTATCCAATAGCCTTCTAATATCCTACGATAAAATCTGATATGATAATACATCTTGAAAGCTCTTATTATCCCAGCATCATAAGGTTGAATTTTGGATTTCATGTTGGGTGGCAAGAAAAACAATTCAACATTTTGTAATCCTTCAATATTTCTATTATGGGCTGGATAATTATCTAACATAAGCAAAACTCGTCTACCATGCATTTTGTGGTCAAACCAACAAATATATTCATCAAAAGGACACTTGTCATCCATGCTCTTTTGTTTGCATGATAGTGACAATTCAAGTTGTTCATGTTCACTATCATGCAAACAAAAGAGAGAAAAGGCCCAAAATAGTCCCTCATCTTTGGGTTAAGACTCAAAGTCATCCTTGAGTTTTCACATGGAGCACTAATAGTCCCTCATGTTTGCAATATTAGTGCACTTTTGGTCCTCCCCTAAACTTTTGCCTATTTTTAACATTAATTTTGTTCATAATTTTATGTATAAAATATCCCATTGTCTTTTTATATATTTAGTAGAATAATAACTCTATGTGAGAGAAGGTGAGAAGAAGAACACGTTGTTCTGTTCAATATAAATATTACAGAAGCTAAACTAAGAACATTTTAACATATAACATTGCAAGAAAAGAAAACAATGTACTATTGCACGTGAAATCGTCGTGATGAACCTCTCGACTTTACCTGCAATATAATTTCTACTAAACAAAACAAGGTGTTTTTTTTCTCACAATCTCTCACATAGAGTTATTATTTCTACTAAATATATAAAATGACGAATAAACATTCCATACATAAATTATGAATAAAATTAATGTTAAAAAATAGGCAAAATTTTGAAGTAGGACCAAAACTGCACCAATATTACAAACAAGAGGGACTATTAATGCTCAATTTGAAAACTCAAGGATGACTTTGAGTCTAAACCCAAAGATGAGGGACTATTTTGGGCCTTTTCTCTCTTTTGTTTGCATGATAGTGACAATTCAAGTTGTTCATGTTAACATTTTTTAGGCAACGTGGCTTTGCATATTTTCCAATAATCCATAAAGGAATTATTTTTTTCGGATCCATCTTCATTGCAACAAATAACAATTGTGAGCATTTGTTTGTCCTTCTTTCTTCCTTCAAGTTGTTTCGTAGCAAGAAAATGGTCAGCTTGTAACTTGTAAAATAAACCAGTTTCATCCATATTAAAAACATCTTTCATAGGAAATTGATCTATTTTTGTTCTTATGGATTCCAATTTCGTCTCCATGTCTTGTATATCAACTGAACCACTCTCACCAAAATGACGAAATGACTTGATACCATGTCTTAGCTTGAAATTTTCAAGCCAACCTAGAGATAATTTGTGCTCAAAATCTTGCTGAGGATATAAAAGTTTCATTGCATCTATTACCTTCTCCAAAATTAACTCTCCTGTTATATTCACACGGTCTTGATATTGGAGAAACCACTCATAAACAACCTTCTTCATGTCTGGATATTTTGTTGGCTTGTGTCTCTTGATATTCTTTCCTTTTTCTAAGTCAGCCAAAAGATATTTAGCTTATCGTTTGAGTGTGTTTGATATTGTACATTGGCTAACTTTCAAATGAAAGTTTTCATTAAGTGATATACCATGAGTTTACGGTACTTTTAATACAATTCACTTAAGAGTTGTGTGTGTCTAGGGCCTGTTTGTATTGGTTTTTATGTGTTTTTATCATGTTTTGCAGGAAAGATGTTTAGGCACGAAAGTACAGAAACAGCTGAAAGAAATGCAGAAAAGGGCATCGACGGAGGTGATCTACGGACCGTAGGTCCATTGACGCTCCGTATATAGTGACCGTAGATCAGCAGGCAAGGCAAATCTGGGAAATCTGACCAAGTGTGGAACCACGGTGGCCATTGACGGTCCATAGATTGATCTACGGACGGTACTGTTAATCCATAGAATGATACTGGGAGGGTTCCAGTACCTAATTTTTGAAGATTCTAAGTGTGGAGCTACGGAGAGGGATTGACGGACCGTAGATCGATCTACGGTCCGTACTGATGTCTTGTCGTTTGCGACAGAGAAGTTGATTTTTGGAAGCTCGAATATTTTCTAAGTCCTGGCTGACGGAAGGGACTCACGGACTGTAGATACATTGACGGTCCGTGAGTCAGTCTCGTGGAATGAAGACGAGTGCCTGAACAAACTTTCCTTATTTTGTTTTCCTTTTAATTTAGGACTTGTTTTCTATAAATAGGGGATGTAAACCTCAGTTTTGGGGTTAGACTTTATTATTTTTATTCTAGTTTTGGCTTGGGAGATTAACTTGCAACTTTTGAAATTCTTGATTTCCTAAGTTGGTTTTGAAATTCCGGGTTTCTTATTTCTCAATTACGTAAGTTCATAATTCTTTCATTTAAAACAATGAATTGTGTTCATATGATTATGGGAGACTAAACTCCACAACTAGGGTTGTGGGAACCATGAGTGATTAACAAAGTATGAATAGTAAATAAGCAATTCTTGACTAGTGTTTTGCATGCATTGATAATTCTTTCGGTTAGAAGTTTTTCTAGAGGTTGCAAACGTTAGAACTCGTCTTGTTGCTACTTGTCGGACCAAGGAGGTAATCAACAAGAAAAGAATTATCAACATAGATTTAGTGTGATACTATCTAATAGTCTAGTGTCGATTGGTGCAAAGTAATAACTAAGCCAAACATCGATGTGATGTCTAATATG
>JAJOOO010004391.1:0-24233 GCA_029582685.1 Solanum piurae | reverse complement strand
AAATCTTCTTTCAAGAGATCCATCTACTCTTTTAAGTTCAAGTTTTCTCTTTAAAAAAATACTATAGTTTGGTGCTATTTTATTTGAATTTCTTCTTTCTTTTTTACAATATGGCAACCTTAGTACCTGAGAATTTGTCATGCATCAAGACTTGCAATGACTTGAGCAACTTTGATCTCTCTCAAGAAAACCGCGCCCTTCTCATGTCATTGCTTGACGAAACTCAAGGCATAGATGATCATGACCACGATGATGAGAGATTAACGAGTGTGATTAGATCTCTTGAAATCGAAATCAATCAACATACCATGAAGGGACATGAATTGTTTCAAGAAAATAACCAAGGGGTTGCCAATTTAGAGTACTATAATTGGCAACCTTCTGATCAAAGTCAAAATAATTCAAAATCCAATAATATTGAGTTAAATTGGATGGATATCACCCCTAAAGATGACATGAAATTTTTGGACATGGAGACAAATAATCAAGAAATTGATGGTGTGTCTCAATATTGTTATGGTGTTTGCTTAGAGGAAAACAATAATAATTCTTTTTTGTGGGAGGAGCAATATCCTCATCACAAAGACTAGGTAAATAGTTTTTGTTCAACATATGTAAATTGAATTTTAAAATAAGAAGAAAATATTGATCTATCTATCATGAGAGCTAGAGCTATGATAGCAATATTCAGATTCAAACGTCTTAATCTTAATGAAAACAAATGAGGTCATCTTAGTCTGCAAGAATCTCATCGTAAGTATAGGTAGTACAACAACCTTCATCAGGATACAAGCAACCAAGAATCTTCTTCCACATACCCATTCTCAGGACCAATCCATGTCTCACCATTTGCTTCAATACCCAGTCTAAATCTTAATGAAAACAAATGAGATCATCTTAGTCTGCAAGAATCTCATCGTAAGTATAGGTAGTACAACAACCTCCATCAGGATACAAGCAACCAAGAATCTTCTTCCACATACCCATCCTCCAGGACGAATCCATGTCTCACCATTTGCTTCAATATCCAGTCTAAATCTTAATGAATGCAAATGAGGCCTTAGTCTGCAAGAATTTCATTGTAAGTATAGGTAGTACAACAACCTCCATCAGGAAACAAGCAACCAAGAATCTTCTTCCACATACCCATCCTCGGAACGAATCCATGTCTCACCATTTGCTTCAATACCCAGTCTAAATCTCCAACAAGCTTACCATCACAAAGGCCATGTACTATCACCTTATAAGACTCGAAACTTGGATTCACTCTCTTATCGATCATTACAGCCATGAAATCTTTCGCCTCCAAATACCTCTTAGCATCAAGCAAAGCATACAGCATCTCCTGATAAGTCCCTGGATTCGGATCACAACCTTTCAACATTACTTTCTTGAACAAATCAATCCCCTCATCAACTCGCCTTTGCTTCCTAAGCCCTGATATCAACGTGTTAAACACGATGGCATCTGGTTCAACATCCTCATTCTCCATCCTCTCTAACAAACTCAATGCCTCATCAACGCGACCATGATCACATAATGCATGCATTATAGTAGAAAAAGTTCTAACATTGGGTGAACAATTCTGTTTAGGAAATTCATCAAACACCTTATATGCAGCAGCTATCTCTCCACAACTACAAAGCCCTTTAATGATTATATTCAAACAACAAGCATCAATCTCAACACCCAACTCGGAACCACGAATGTAAACCTTATGAACAACATCAAATTGCTTAGTATTCACAAGCAAATTCAGTAAAAAATTGAAAGTTTTCACACTGGGAAAACACTTATAATTAGGCATATCGAAAAGGGTATCGATTGCTCTGTTAATTCTACCAGCTAAATGCCCATAAATCTTAATAACATTATAGAAAAACTCATCAGAAAGTCTACATTTCCTTTCGATTTTGATTTTCTCCATAAGGGTTTCAATTGCATCAAAATTCTTAGCAATTGCTAAGTTCTTTACAACTACACTATAAATGGCTTCATTGGGTCTGTAATCTTTTCGATTTGAGATTTGATTGAGTAGAGTTAGAGCTGAATTTGGGTTTTTGAGATTTTGGAAAATCTTGATAACTTCATTTGAGCTTAACCAATCTGAATTTTGGATTTGAGATGATGAAAATGGAGATGATGGGGTTCCAAGATTTGATCTTTGGAGAGAAAATGGAAAATATAATTTGTGAATTAAGGTTCTGTATCGACATGAAAACATTGTTCTATATGAGTTGATGACACTCTGTAGGAAAAAAAAATGTACACAGCACAGAGCAACACACTATAATACACCCAAAAAAATTTGAGCTTAAACAGAGTTATGACGTATAAAAATTTGTACTCAAATTTGGTCCCATATATTTTCAAAAATTTATGGATTACTACACATAAAAACTCAAGATAATTCTAAATTCTTATTTCATGACACATAAACTCTAAAAATAGCGACGTCTGCCTTTTAAAAATAAAAATAAAAATTGAGTGTCACTTAATATGTCATCACCAACGGACCAACAACGTTGCATCTCAAACATAGTCAAAAACACCTATTCCAAAAAAATTATGTACTAACATACACGTAAAACTAAAAAAATCGCCTAATTCCTATTGAGTGTCCATTAATTGTTAAAAAAGTGGCGTCGATTATGGTGAGTCTAAAGGTATTGTTCCCCAGGTCATTACATAGGATCGTGTAAAGTTTTAGCAAAACAAAGTTCCCAAAATCTCGTAGTACGGAAAAAATTTATGTACTAACACGCGAAAAACTAACACTATCACCTAATTCCTCTTAAGTGACTCATAAATGTTCTTCCCTGTCATTACGGAGGGTCCTATTTTTGGTGATATGGCTTCCAACCGATTTTTTTGTGAAACCTTTACGTAACCCTCTGTAGGGAGTTGAGGGAGCAGTACGTACAATCATGTCATTTTTGGGCGTTTAGGGGCAGGCCAATTTATAGAAATCAAGTGTTTTTTTTTGTTTTTCGTGTGTGTTAGACCATGAATAATATTGGCTTCCCATTGACTCTTTTGCAAAATCTTTACGGAATCCTCCCTAGGGAGTTGGGGACCGTGAATAATTTTTCGCGACATTTTTGGACACTTTAGGGCCAATTTACAAGAATTGGGCGATTTTCTCAGTTTTAGTGATATGACATTCGGTCGATTTTTTGTGAAACCTTTATGGAACTCTCCGTAAGGAGTTGGGGGATCAGTACGTAGGGTCTCACCATTTTTTTGGAGCATTTAGGTCCCATGAATATTTTGGTGATATGACTCCCAATTGATTTTCTTTGCGAAACCTTCACGAAATTCTCCGAAAGGAGTTTGGGGAACGATTTGTACAGTCTCACCATTTTTTAAGGCAATTTCAGGCAAATTAGGGGCCAATATTTTGATGATATGATTTACAATTGATTCTTTTGTGAAACCTAGAAACCTTCCGCAGGGAGTTGGGAAACAATACTTGTACAATTGTACTACCAGAACCAAATTTAACATCTATTCGACATTTATTTATGACATCTAAGATTATTTACATTACATTATTTTTTCTGTTACAAATTTTCTCCTCTGTTTCAATAAATTTAAAGTTAAATGATGATCTGCAAAATTAATCCTTAATGAGAAGCATACAATATCTTTTATTGATATTAAAAGGCTTATTTAGCTGCTTATCCTAATCATGTCTTCACTCATAGATACAACTGCCATAACCTGCCATTATCAAGATTTCATATTAATAAAAAGTTTTTATCATTGCACAAATATTACGACATATATTTAAAATCAAATGTTTCAAAAATCTTATAACTACTCAAATGTTATAGCATGTTTAAGTTTTAATAATCTACTATTCCTTTGAAAATAGTTTTTTGTCACAAGTGCTTTTCAGAAAAAGTGTTTTTGACTACTAACGATTTGTATCTGACTAATCAATTTGAAAAACACATTAATCAATATTGGAGCATCAATTTGTAATTAGCCAAAGTTCCAAAGTACTTTATGAGAAAAACTATATTTTTTTAGCTTTGAAAAATTGTTACCACTACTACTCAATTCTTCAAAAGCATTTAGTTGTTCAGAAACTTGATCAAACAGACTGTAAGTGTCGATCGAGTCAAACTACATCAGTCAGGTTAAATTGTGTTACATAAATTAAAAATTTGAGAAAGAGACTTACTTGGATCTGTCATGACAACTAAGGCAGAATTACCAAAGTGGCAATTCCATTGATGTCTTCCTTTAGCTTGATAATAAAGATTCATTGCAATAGAAGCATGGTTCATGAGATTATCTGGTGAAAAACAAGGGCAACCCTTTTGCAATATTCTACAATCCACTTGAGAACATGCATAATTTATATTTTCTTCTAATGTTTTTGAATCTGATGAAGGTTTAGCCACACACCAAGTTTTCTACCAAAAAATTAATGTAAAAAACATTAGTATTCCTTTCACTATTAATTAACTTGTAAGGAAAGCATGAGTACTGAATGGTCAATTATTGTTGAGAGGATTTGAAAGAGTTGTTCGGATGGGTAAGAAAGACTTATGTCTATTTAATTTCAGTTCAAGATCGATTAAAAGAGTTACGTCCAGTAGGATTGAGCCCTTCATCCCGAATAGAAAATGAAAGGAATTGGTAGTGAAAGACCAGATCCTTTATTTCCATCAATTATAGAGTAGTATTTATGCATCAATCCTTTGTTTTTAGTTTGTCTAGAAAAGAATGATTTTTTTTCTATATGTAATAGTAATTTAATTTTAAATTTCTTATTTATAATCCGACAAACCACAAATTTCAATTTTTTTATTTTATTCTTAAATTTTGTATTCAGCCAAATAAAAAAGGGAATATATAATTTTGAGTTGTTGAAGTTACCTGTTCATTTGCTAACACCAATGTCCCCACTACAAAAAAAAATATAAGAATGAAACAACCTTAAGTATCATTTTTAGCAACCATTAAACAAGAGGAGTGTAAAGAGCATATCCTCAAATCTATTTCGGAAGATTCAACATTTATTATATATATTTTGTAAAACATTCAATATTTACTATATATATTTTATAACTTTTTCAACAAAAGGCAGTCAGATAAACCCCTTGCGTCCTCCTAATTCCACTCATGCCAATGCATGCCACATGTAGAATTTTATCTAAGGAGATTCAAAAATATTCTTTTGTGTGGAAAAGATTCAACATATTTTTTTTATATGCACGATATAATTTTCTGATAAAGCGGACCCTAGTAGATAAATACAAAAAAAATTTATTACAATATCAACGAATTACGAACATAAATAAAATCCTCAAATGAAATGAAAGAAATCAACAATTATGTATAGATATGAATGAGAAATAAGCAAAGTACACGTATAACAATAACACGTTCAGTATAATCTCACGAATCGGAGTTCGGAAAAAGTGTACAAACCTGAAATGTGGGATAAAAGTAGGAAAAGGATGAGAGTTGCTTTAGCCATAGGTAACAATTGAGTGATTGTTGAGGTTTTTTTCAGTGAGAACAAAAGGTGCAACATTTAAAGGAGTGGAAAAGGGAGATTAATAACGGTTATATTTATTTGATTTAAGAGACGTTACACCTTAAGTGGGGGTAAAATGGACAAAAGACAAGTCCATTAGGAGGATTTTTGTGGTGGTATATATTCTTGACTTTATTGCAAACTTGTATTGGTGTTATTTGTAATTATTTATTAAAGAAAAGTTAGTGCTATTTTATTGTCTTTTTATATTCTAATAATGAAGGAATAGGTGATTTTAGTAACCGTTTGGATGGTTATATTTGGGAGTGATTGTTTGTATGGTAGGAGTGGTGGGGGATTGATAGTGGGTCGTGGTGACGGTTGTGATGATGAAGGTGATTTTGATGATAATGTGATTGATAAATGATTATAATGATATTGATAGTAATAGTGGTTGTAATGGGCGGGGTAATTGGTGATACACGGTAATTGCTAGTGGTATTGATTGGTTGGTGATAGAAATTGGTAATTGTGATGGTTGGTCGTAGTTGGCCGATGATGGTAGAGATCGTCAATAATGATATTGTGATAATGAAGGAGGTTGGTGTGGTAGTGACTAGCGATGGTGGTAATGATCGTGATGGCAGTTATGATTCTTGTTCAATGATGACCGGTAATTGATCGTAATGATTAGCTAGTGAGCGGCCCCTTTACTTAAGCAATATCATAAGCTTCTCTCTTAGCCCCTTCTCAGCCTATTATAATTTCACTATTCTATTAGTCAGAAAGTCTACCGAACGTGGAAAAACAGATGGCGGGCCTCCACTTTTCTTTTCATTAATGAAATCCGCCAGTTATTATTATTATGAACTCAAATAAAAGGACAAAATTTTTGGATTTAGCCCAACGAGTCATCTACTTAAAAAGGACCCTCCCCGCAGTCCGCCCTTCCTTGAATTATTCGGTCATGCAATACTTATTGAACACAAAGAAGAAAATGCAATTCGATCTGCGGCGATTAATGGTAATTGTGATGATAAAGATGGTTTCACAATAATTATGTGATGGTGTTTGTTCAGTGATGTGTCTCAGAGCCCCGACTGAGAATAGTAATTGTACAATGATGACCAGTTATAATACGGACAAAACAATAAAAAGAACCATCTTCACAAGTTTTTTTTAATGATATTAAGACTATATTCAAAAGCTAAATAATTCAAATTTACTCACTCATTAAGTGATCAAATCTTAATAAAACAAATTCATTTAATAGTTAGAGCTTCAAATCTCTATTGAAGTGTAACCAAATGAGGCTTTAAGCTTAACCCATGCTCTAATCAATTCACTTCACAATTTTCATACTCATCTTAGCAAACTATTTAAAAATAAATTAACACGACTTTTAAAAAAAATCTCGTATCATTAAAAATATTATTTTATTTTTTATATAAAAAATATTACTATCAACTTTTAATATATGACTTTGTTCAAACATCCAACGGGCGGAAGCTTACAAGAATATGCCTAGGAATGAAGTAATACTCCATTCATTAGGGAAGAGGGGCCACAATTTCATTCGTAGTGCTAAGTGATAACTCAGAAAAGCTAAACTTTACCAATAATTTAATAATAATGATCTTAATAAATTAAAATGAATGGACCATATTTTAGCAAAGAAACTGAAAAGTTGATAATAATGGAAGCATTCAAGTACATGCAGTGCAGGAATATAATTTTATTTTAGATTCCCCCACCATGGACTCAACAAGAAAAGAAAAAACCATAAAAAATAAAAAATGAAATCTTGTGTTTTATTTTTGTGGTGTTGTACAAAAGTTTCAAGTTGTGACTTGTTGCCAACTAATAAATAAATACTCTATTCGTTTTAATTTATGTGACACTTTTCAGATTTTGATATTCAAATAAATCTATTTTTATTGTAAATTTTTATATATCTTTTAATTATTTTGAATTGTCAACTATTATGACTTATAATACTTTTTACGTAATTTACAAATATATAAATTTTATTTCAAAAAAATTGAAGATTTCACGCGTAAATTTCTGATCAAAGTTAAATTACTTGACTCTCGAATGTCACATAAATTGGGACAGAGGGAGTATATATAATTATGAACAAAAATAAGATGTTGAATCAAAAGAGTTGAAGTTAATGAATTTGGTTATATATATATATATATATATATATATAAAAGTTGGATCAAAATTATTGTGTTTAGTCAAATTCATATCTTACCTATTAAGTAGTTTGCCCCTAATGAATTGTCATAAAGGGGATAAAAAAATGTACAATCCAATTAAATGAAGCTTCAAAATTGCTTAATCAAATTTCATAGAAATTAAAATCAGAATTTATCAATAACTTGAAGATTAAAAATGTTATTAATCCAAACACAACACATTAGGTGATATTTTTCTTTGTTTAAGATTTACTAAGAAGAAATTACATAATACTTGTGTGTTTGCGAAAGATAATAGTATTAATTAAAATAGAGGATACAAACTTAACTCGTCTTTTCATATATGAATGTTTGAATTGGTTGAAAGATCAAATCGTCCAAATAAAATTAAATTCAACAATCAACATAATCGATTTAAATTTCATAAATATTTAATAAAAATATAGTAGATAAACGCACAAACTGATCCAAACGATCAAAAAATAAAATATATGATGGAACAAGGTCACAAAAAATTGCTTTTTTTTTGCTTGCAATTTGTAATTTACACATGGTGTGTCTCCCTTCATTACCTCAGTTCCCAATCTTGTGTTCATCAACTTTAGACAATTCTTTTAATTGCCCCCACCAATAATTCATCCATTTTTATACCGTGTATACACCAACTCCCTCTACTTATCCCCCCCCCCCACCCCTACCCCAAAAAAACCTATGTGTTTTATTTTTTGATTTCTCATTTGGTGTTTAGTGTTTATATTACAGTTCAATTAAATTCAAATTTGCATAGAAAAATCTCATATTGAAGAATAAAACACTCCCTAACAAAGACAACTTCGCGATTAAACAACAACCTATGTGTTAATTTGGCAACTAAGGAAAGCAACCTCACATCTAAGTGCCACGTGAAATTAACCCTTCAACTTTTATTTATAATATTTTATTTGCCACACATATTAATCACATAAAAAAGTTTATTTTTAAGTTGATGGTGAGAGAGCAACTTAAACACAATCTACTAGATTCAATTATTGGGGTCAATTACCTTTTTTTTACAATCATATAATATTCAAAAAAAATTACTTGATTAATTTAGTTTCATATTACATATATGATATAATTCATTAAAGAAGAATCAATCATGTTTTATTCATAACTGGAAATTAAGATTTTTAATTAAGATTCATGTTGTGTATAACTCATTAAAGTAGAAGCACTCCTTATCCGAGGTTTTGTATTGTTAGAATTGAAAGTCGAGATCTCTAATTAAGATTTTTTTTTATCCCTATCACACTTTTTATAATGAACAATAACTATAAATAAAACTTCTACATAATTTCTACCAACTTTTCTCATTTAAATTAATTTTTGTGGGCATGTGGTTGGATTGTTGATGAAAATGCATATTAATTAATTATGATTAAGTGAGTAAAATATATGTGCAAATATGTATTATATATTTATGATTAGGTGTAAATAAATATAAAATATATGGTAACATTATGTGGTGTTAGTTGAACTTTCTGTCATAAAAATTATGAATGGTGGTTGAATGATATCCCAAAGTAATATTTAGCAGGTAGTGACTAAGTTTATCATTAAAATAATATTTAGTAATAATAAAGGCAACACTAATGTTGCACAAAAGACATTATGGAAACATCCAAACACAAATTGATTTATTTTTTAACCTTTAGGAGATGTTGCATTCACTTTATTAGAATTATAATAATTATTTAAGTGTATAATTACCATGATCTTTGAGGCATGCTTCATGAATTAGTAAAAATAATTCAAAAAAACTTGTATTTGTATATTATTATGTGAAATGTTTGCATGTGTATGATTTATATATTTATTTATGTGGGTTCACATTATACTTTCAATTTAATCACTATCAGGTAACAAATAATTTGAGCATCAAATATTCTATGTATATTTACAAAAATTTAAGTTATATGCTTTAAATAATAGGATATAGATTTTTCATAACATCATATTAAATTGATTTACATCGTGTAAATATATTTTACATAAAAACAAGTCTAATAAGATCAATGTTGTAGTAAAAAAAATTTAAAAATGATATCAATACTTTAAAAAGTGAACAATGAATAAATCATTACGTGTGTAATTTTTATAGTTATATCTAAAAATTTATTGTTATTTGTATATACAAATTTTAGTACTAATGAAACATTTTTCCCAATTTTATTTCGACTCTTTCTTTAAAAAAGAAGAAGACAATTTAGTAATTTTGAATAATAATTTTACAGATTAGAGTATCACAACTAATATCTAAAATTAGCAAAGCACAAAGCAACTCAACAACAACAAACTACTCTAATTAATTTATATTTTTCACTTTATTAAATAAATTAATCATAATAAGTTAAATCGATTAATATAAAAACTCAAATTCACCACCTTATTTTTTGAAGTATTGAAGGATAAGCCCATGAAGTTCATCAAATTAAACATATGCCCCTAGCCGTATAAAAGGACCGTACCAATCACAGTGAACGGATAAAGTTTTTTTTTTTTTAATCTTTTTCGACCCACAAACTTTTCATCCTTTATAAAAGGACCCCTCTATTTCTCAAATTCTCTTCTTCTCTCTCCTGTCTTCCTTCTCGTGTCGGTTCTTCCGTCTTTTCCCTGTCTCTTCTGTCAATTTCCATTAGATCTTCGAAACCCATTAAGGGTTTGCTCAGAATTTGAGTTTCTGTTCAGCTTCTTTCGAATTTTTTGGTAATTTTTGTGTAGTAGTGTGAGGAATCTTGATGGGTTCTTTAGAAGTGGATGAGTGAGCTGGTAGTGGAGTTTTTTCAGTGTGTTTAAGTTCCTGAATTGGGGAAAAACGAAGAGGATTTTCGGTTTTGGTGATACGGAGCAGCTGTCGGTGGTGGAATTGCAGCTGATTTTTGGTTAATTCTGGTTTTGGTGTTTGTAGTTTGGGATTGATTTGATCTTTGGTGTAAGATCTGAGAAAAAATTAGAAGAAAGTTGAAGTGGATATAGTGTAGGCATTTTTTGAGATTATTGGTGTATTGGGTTATTAGGAATACTCGAAATTATGATGCAACAAGATCATCGCAAGAAGGTTTTTATCTCTTTCTCACTGTGAAAAAATTGATTTTGTGTTACTCAAGAACCGAGGGTTAATCGGAAACAACCTCTCTACCTCCCGAGGTAGGGGTAAGGTCTGTGAAAATTTACCCTCACTAGATTCTACTTGTGGGATTGCATTGGCTATGTTGTTGCTGCTACTCAAGGAGAGATCTTGAAGTAAGATGAGGGTGTTGTTCATAATTTTTTACTTTTCGAGAGCTTAGAAGTTTTAGCTCAACAATGTTTGCATGAATTGAATATATAATCACCATAAGCAAAATTGAACTGAATCTAGCTGAAGAAATTTGGGTTTAGTTTCAGTTGGAATTCTTAATTTCTGGTGAGTTCTCTTAGTAAGTGTTTGGCAATAGATTTGGTTGAAATTTGAGAAAAAAACAGTTTTTGAAGCTGAAGTTGTAAAATGGTATTTGGAAGTAAGAAGTTGTGATTGGACATGCATTTTGATTGTGAAAAAAAGTTGAAGGTTTGTGTGTGGAAAAAGAAAATTCACTTGATAAGCTGGTCTTGATCATCAAACTTGAAAAACTAACCAAGAGATCACTCCAATATATAACCAAACAATGTTTTGAAATGTTTCTTGAAAAAAGAAAAGGAAAAAAATCCCCATATCCATACATGCCCTTTCCTCCAGTTTCTTGATTTTAAGAAGCATAAGTTTTTTCTAAAAAAATTTAAAGAAAGCAGCTTTATTAGGGTAGAAATGTTTTTGTTGTTGGAACTTGAGGGTATGTAGGTGAATCACTTAACTAGTCTTCTATTTGTTGATTTATTTAGCATTATTAAATCTCTAGCTGCATTACCTTTAATGACTGAAAATATGGTTCTTGGAATTTGTCATTTTATTTGTGTTTGAAGACAGCCTTCTAGTTACTTCTCTCTCATAGTTTTGAAGAATATTTGTTTTTTGCTTCTTAGGGAAAAAGCAACCTTATAATTGAGAAGGGGGATACTAGATTTCTTACTCTTTACTTCATGTTAGATGGTCTATTTGTTGAATGAGATCAAATTCTTATTTCCTTGTCCTTTTTTTGGTTGTGAAAGTAGATCAAACTCTGCTTTCAGTTGATAAGCATTCCTTGTTTCTCATACTGTGAATGGTTTGCTTATTAAGTGATACAAATCATATTTGTAACTTGGTTTGGTGGACAACCTTGTGGAAGTATAGTTCAAAAATATCAATGTAAAAATTCCGTTGTTTCATAACAGATCCCACTTGTCAGTGGAAGTATTTATTTGGTACTTTCTTTAATGTTTCAGAATACCAAAGAAGTGGAGTTCTTTACAGAGTATGGAGAGGCAAATAGGTATAAAATCCTGGAAGTTGTAGGGAAGGGAAGCTATGGAGTTGTTTGTGCTGCCATTGACACTCATACTGGAGAAAAAGTGGCAATTAAGAAAATAACTGATATTTTCGAGCACGCCTCTGATGCTATTCGAATTTTGCGCGAAATTAAATTACTTAGACTTTTAAGGCATCCTGATATCGTGGACATCAAGAGAATCATGTTACCACCTTCAAAACGAGACTTCAAAGATATTTATGTTGTTTTTGAGCTTATGGAGTCTGATCTTCACCATGTTATTAAGGCTAATGATGACTTGTCACATGAACACCATCGCTTTTTTCTATATCAGATGCTACGAGCACTTAAATATATGCACACAGGTAAATTATCTTGTGAATGTGGTAACTTGTTCTTTTTCCCCCCTCTCTGAGCGGGTATGAGGTATTCTATATTATCAATGTCTGACTTGTATGTGTTTGTTTCAGCGAATGTGTACCATCGAGATCTTAAGCCGAAAAATATATTGGCAAATGCAAACTGTAAACTCAAAATATGTGACTTAGGATTGGCAAGGGTTTCATTCAATGATACTCCAACCACTGCACTTTGGACGGTATGCTTTCTTTAGATCTTTGTCCCATCCATGATCAATGTCAGTAATGGCGTTTTTATTTTTCTTGATATTGGGTAAACTTTACTTGGAAGTGCAAAATCATGCATTATTTATATCTTCAGTTTTTGATGTAATAATTTATTGACTTTCTTTTGACACACCATGCAGGATTATGTTGCTACAAGGTGGTACAGGGCTCCTGAACTATGTGGATCTTTCTTTTCCAAGGTAGTTCATGCTAACAATATGCCACTTGCTCTGTCTTTTATTTAATAATTTCTTAGCAGGTGGTAGTTTTTCATGTAATAATAATACACTCTACGTCCCTTCCAATACATTCATCCCTGGGGCTTGGACCCTGAACAAGGGTGTAGAGAGAACCACCACTAAAGATGGTGCACATAATTAGTTGAAACGGAAAGTTTACATGAATAGTTCTGTGTTCGATTCGTTTGTCCCTCTTAGGATTGCAGGTTTGGCCATTCTGTAGTCAATCATTTTATGCACTAGGCCAGGGATTGAGCATTTATACTGTTAGTTGTTTGGCTAGTTTTAGTTAGTTTTGATGCCATTGAAGTATCATGTATCGGTTCTTATTTCCTAATAGCTATAGGAAGACAAAAAGGTACTTGTCCCACTCTTCTTGCAGCGTCTGATGTGCTGATGGTACTGTTAGAAACTGTGGTATTTTGGTTAGAATACCAATTTTATACAAGTCAATACATTATAAGTGTATTTGAGTGATGTGTAGATTACAACCGTTCTTGTTCAGGGAGGACTATTGAACTCTCCTGGAAGTTGAATTATCTATTCTTCAGGTAACTGTGTCAGGTCCTGCATTAATTTTTCTGCGGGGTCTTACTGATGTTTTTGCAGATTTGTTATCTAAATCTTTATCTTGTGCTTGCATTCCTTCAGTATACACCTGCCATTGATATTTGGAGTATCGGCTGCATTTTCGCGGAGGTACTGACAGGAAAACCATTGTTCCCGGGTAAAAGTGTTGTTCATCAGTTAGATTTGATGACTGATCTTCTTGGGACGCCATCAGCTGATACCATATCTGGGGTAAGGACCTTCAGCCTATTTGTTTTTGGGTGGATAAGTGGATGTCAGCCTTATCTTGCAACATATTAATATTGGAGTCCTCTCTTGAGTGTAGGTTCGTAATGAGAAGGCAAGGAAGTATTTGACAAGCATGCGGAAAAAGAATCCAGTTCCTTTTACAGAGAAATTTCCAGGTGCAGATCCTCTGGTGCTCCGATTGTTGCAGAGGTTGTTAGCATTTGATCCAAAGGATCGACCTACTGCTGAAGAGGTATTTTTGCCTCCTAATATGTCCCTAATTTTAACATTAGCATAAATGGTATCCTTCTATTCTCATCCTTACCTTGCTCATAGTTGGTTCTAATTTTGCTTCCGCGGGTTCCCTTCCTTTTCCTCCATTTCCTTTAGGCTTTGTCCGATCCTTATTTCAAGGGACTGGCCAAGATTGAGAGGGAACCTTCTTGTCGACCAATCTCAAATCTGGAATTTGAATTTGAGAGACGAAGGCTAACAAAGGAGGACATTAAGGAACTAATTTTTCGGGAGATATTGGAATATCATCCTCAACTCCAAAAGGATTACATTGCTGGAAATGATGGCACAAATTTTCTCTATCCTAGGTTCTAACAAGCTCCTTGACTCATTTTAGTTGCATATTTTATCTTATTTCAATTTGTGATTAACTTTGTGGAAGTTGTTTGCATTTGCAGTGCAACAGGTCAGTTTAGAAGGCAATTTGCTTATCTTGAGGAAAATAATGGTAAAAGTGGGCCAGTTATTCCTCTTGGTAGAAAGCACGTCTCTCTTCCACGGTAAGATTATACAGGATTCGTTTTTGTCAATTTTGTTGCTTAGTTTTCACCAGTATAACTTCGCCTCATGTAAGCTTCTCTTTGTTCTTTTGGTTCTTTTATTTATTGGAGAAGTGATTGTGATTGAGAAAGCAAGATAAGTTGCTTACAAAGTTAAAATCGTTCAGGTTCTTGGGAATAACAAGAAGTGTTTCATAGTGGGAATTACTGTCCTTGCTGTCTCATATTTTCTCTGTTTATCTCGGGCTTAATCACGTATGTTCCTAAATGTGTGCAGATCTGCGGTCAATTCCAGTACTTATCCCCCCAAAGCTAGGCAGAACTTCTCTGTGTTTGATCTTACGCAAGTAACAGAAAAATCATCCACTGATGTCAGAGTCGCAGAGAAAATTTCAGGAACTATACAAAACATTTCACGACCACCTCATCGAGTCCATGCAGGTACAGTTAAACATGTATTTACTGTTCGATCTTCTAGTGTCCGATGTGATATTATATCAAATGCCTGTCGATGAAACAAAGTCAATTTTGTTAACATGTGTAACTCAACTGCGTCTAAATTTATCCTCCCATGGAATGGAGGTAATCAAAAGTGAATCAGACATGATCGTGTCTACACAGACCCTCGATGAATGTACAATACATAGCACTTGATTACATGATTGTTCTCAAATAGTCATTTCTATATTTTCAGCCAAACCTGGGAGAGTTGTAGGACCAATTTTACCATATGACGGAAGAATGCTTACACAGAATACTGGCCTCCTTCCTCATGGCATTTCTCCACATTATATGTTCAGGATGAACCCGGGGAATCGAGAGAAGTGTGGGACAGAAGCCAAGGACACCACTCAAGTTAGACCGCTACCTGCACAATGCAACATGAGTGTTGAGATGAACACCAACCCGTATTATCCGACACAAGAAAAAGTAGCACAGTTGGGTGGTCAAATTGCAATAGATGCAAAACTACTACAGGCACAAACCCAATTTGGTGCAGTTGGTGCTGCAGCTCACAGAGAGGTTGGCACCATCCAGTATGCCTGACTTAGCAAACTGTATCCAGACGTTCTTTCAATGAACGGAGTAAATCCACGTTGGAGGTGAAAGAATTCTAGGACTGCATGTTCATCTAACCAAGCAGCCCTATCGAAGATTCAACGATGAAACATACCTCATACGTCTGGTTAGGTCTCTTTGCCTAAATTAGGCATTTCTCTGTTCAGTTTACCCTGTGAGTTAGTACCTATGCTCCTGTAAATTTTAGGCTGTAGCTACTGCATTATTGATTCTATCAATGAATAAAAACTATTGTTCTTTGCGCCATTGCTTCCTTGCATGTCATTTTTTCTTATTGATGAACCATCTTGTTGTGATCTGATCCGAATTGTTTTTAATACAACAACACTCGGTATAATCCCACAAGTGGGGTCGAAGGAGAAGACGATGAACATAGACCTTACCTCGGGTAAATCAAGTGGGGTCTGTGGAGGGGTACAGTGCTGAGATATTTTACACAATCCCTTGGGGTAAAGTATATCAAAAATGTTATTGCACCTATATCGGATTCTTCAAAACAAAATACACTACCTTCTGAGGATCTGACATGCACTTGTGATACTTTTGTTCGAGCAACATAGGTTTTTGATATAATTTGCCACTAGGAACTATGGAGAACCAGGATCCTTTTATTATCATAAAGTAACTCGGTGATATTGAATCCTTGAACAAAATAGGGAAAAAGGGTCAAATTTGCTCTTGTACTATCCGAAAATGAGCAACTTTGTGCTCCGTTACAATTTTGGTCTAATCTCCGCCAATAAGGAAAATTTTCGATTTCTGACCCTCAACAGAGTTCTAACTTGAGGTTAAATTTAAATCATGGTAAAAAAATTGAATGTTAAATTTGGTCACATGGAATTTCACCGATTCATGGTGAAGTTGGTAAGTTTTATATAACGAGCTCGATCGAAAAATACTTAGAGAGGAAAAATCATGTAGAGATTTGATTTCATCTTCAACTTGAAATAGAATTTAAAGTTAAAAAACTTTTGAGGCATATTTCAAACAATATTTATGACCAAAACGTAATTTCAATTTGAAATACATTCTACTACTATAAAATGTCCTAATTGTTTCAATTTATATGGTGCATTATCAATTTTAATATGTTTAACTTTGAGGCATATTTCAAACTATTTATGACCAAAACGTAATTTCAATTTGCAATATTTTTTGAAATACGTTCTACTACTATAAAATGTTCTAATTGTCTCAATTTACCTGTTGCATTTATCAATTTTAATATGTTTAACGAGAGCGATATTTTTCAATTTTTAGAAATAATCTGATTTTAAACTCCATCTTACTCTTAATAAAATAGTTCAGTCATACAAATACTGATTTACTCTCAACCACAAATTTAAAAGGTTTTTTTTTCAACTTTGTGCCAGTAAAACTACACCACATAAAATGTGCGAAGGAAGTAGTACTATGTAAGGACTCTTTGACCTTATTTGTTTGTACTTAATATAAATTTGAATATTATATGATAGATTATTAAGTACATTTATTTACATTAAGATCTAAGTACTTATTTGGTCTGAATAGTTTTTAAGTATAAGATTTTGACGGAAAATTTAATATTATTAAGAGGTACTTTTGTGTGGATAATTGTTGTCACCCCTTTGTTCACCTGCACCTGTCATTACAACTAATTACATTTGTCATTATAACCATCATTGTCGCCAATTACCATCACCAACCACTTCTATCATTACAACCATAACTCGCAACTACTAAGCTACCAACCACTATTGTTAGTCGTCATCGCTACCACACTTACCATTTTCATCATTTTAATTATATCCATTATCGCCACTATCACTGCTCTACCATCACTATCAGCTACTTACCACCACTACAATCAGACTCTACCGCATACCAACCATCTCCATAATCACAAATAGCACAATCACCAATTAGCACCGTCACATCATTAACAATCACACATTCGTCAACCATCACAATCACCATCAGCACCGACAACTACTAACATCAACCAATTTCGTTACTACAACCACCACCATCACTATCAACTATCATTACTATATACGCCAATCACTACACAAACCACGCCATTACAATTATTATCACAACCATTAGTAGCCACTAAGACCACAATTATAGCCACCACTACAAATCATTTCCCCATCACTAATGAACATTAAGTGTTTGATTTTTATCAAATAATAATTTTATTTTATTAAATTTGCATTTTTCTAATATAAAATAAAATAAAATTCATCATATGTAATTTGCATGGATCATAATTAATAGAGGCAGAAGTCTTTCCTCCTTTGACTGATTTATCTCATTTAAATAACAAATGGAGTGGAGTGTAAGTAGTGCATTCAACAATATTCAATTCCCAACCTAATAATTAAAGGACTTTTATGTGTAAGACCATAATAGTCATGGGTTCTCCTGTTTTTCATCTTGAAGATCTGTGCAAGCTCAAACTTCGATTTCCAACTAGCTCATAGTCTAAATAAACTTCAATTATATAAATAAAAGAGAATCTTGGCGTAACTGGTAAAATTATTGTCATATAAAAAATATATGAGTGGTGAAAACAGTCTCTTACAGTCACAAAAATGTTAGAGTAAGATTGTATGCAATAAATCTTTGTGATCTTGTCTTTCCTCGGACACTATGCATAGCGAAAGTTTAGTGCATCGCTATTAACTATCATTTTTTTTCTTCTTAATTACCAAAAACATACTTGAGGATATGCATAAACTTATTTATTTTTTAAAAAAAACTTTTTGCAAAATTGTGTAAAAAGAAAAGACAAAGTTTGGGTCAAAGCTATTGATTTTTGTTGAGCTCATACCATCAACTCTATAACTGCCCCTAATAGATTGATGATAGCTTGAATTGGTCATGAGTAACATGTTTTCACTCCAAACATAATTTTTTTCGTATCCAAAACTTGAACGTGAGATCTTTGATTAAAGATGGAGATATCTCAAATTCTCAACCATTCCATCAGAATTCAGGTTGTAGTTGCATATGTTAAATCATAATGATAATATAAATACAAACACTTCCTACACACCACCCTCCTAAAACTTTACTCGTGGGATCACAATAAATTTGTTATTGTTGTTGTTATCGCTATCATCAACGGAGCTAGGTAGGGCCGACCAAATTACATTGTTTATATATGTATGTATCTTTTCATATTTTAAACTCCTTAGGGATCGTTTTGATAGAGTGTATAAGAATAATGTTGAATATAATGTATTAGTAATGTTTGTATTTCTTATACACTATTTGGTTTGATGTATTAGAAATAACAAGCCTTGTAGTTGCATAACTTCTATAAAAAAAAAAATTGTTTACAAAAAATAGTCGAGAGGGATTTGAGTGACAAATATATCATCAATCAATTTAATGCATGTGCTGAAACCCTGTATATTACTAATGCATTAAAAAAATAATGGTATTAGTAATACACACCTCGATACACAATAGAGTGTATAACTAATACAAGACTAAAAAAATATGATATACAAAGCTAACACATGCATTATTTTTTCTAATACACTCTATCAAACTAGTTCTTAGTAAAAATATTGACTCCGCCATCGATCTTATATAAATGATATCATTCCTTAATTCCTCCTACATGATATATCTCGTGAATGGCTTTTAATTCCTCTCCAAAACCAAAACGGTGAGAAAATAAATGCTAGCATCAAATTATGTGTCGGTGAACTACACAACAAACTTTACACCAAATTATACAGAGCAACTTCTGTTTTTTTTCTCTTTAGCATTTCATCAAACATCTTGAGTGCATTTGTGAAAACAAAAAAAAAATGGAGTCAATTTTATGGAACTTAGAAGACAAATGGAAGCTCTCAACTCAAGAATCAATTGCATTTTTCATTTGCACTTGTTCCTTAATCATTGTAATTTGCTTAGTTACTGCTTTTTTTAAAAGAAGGGCAGCCACTAGGAGAAAGGGGTTAGTGGGTCAAGACCCGTGTAGCACGGATATCGATGTAGAATGGTCTGAACCAAAGTTACTGAGTTCGAACACTTTTGTGAAGAAAGTGCTTACGAGTACGGTGAGGTGGAGTGGGCCAAGTAAGTGGGAGGAGAATCGGAGCACGGAGAGAGTTTCTCCGTTACTCGAGGGCGAGTCTGGGCAGTGGCATAGCCACAACTCGGACTCGCCCGTGTGGCAAAGGCCAATATTGATGGGTGAGAAGTGTGAGCTGCCGAGGTTTAGTGGGCTCATTTTGTATGATGAGAGAGGAAGGCCGGTTCATCATGTCGACAATGATTCATTCAACGTTAATCAGGTCATTTAAATGATATTTATATACCAGAGTAAACTTCTTTTTTTTTGACTATTCGATGAAAATAGGAACTAACATGTTTTTATAGGTTATAAAGTACTTAATTGTTAGAAATATTTAATAATATTGCTAATCTATATTGAATCCTTCGAAAATATACTATATTTGAAAAATTCAGCATGTACCCCAAAACAGTTCCGAACAACATAGTACACTATTATATTGATGGTGTAAATTTTTTTACACTAATGATGTATATATTTTGATTCTACATATATCACGTGTTTGTGAGAAGTTTCTTTTGCAATTAGCTTGTGACTAGTCTTTCTCTGTATGAATTCAAATTTGTCGAATCACTCATATTCTGATCATGTAGAGTTAGCTTTAAGAACCTATTGTTTACTTAAGTGACAAATTACTTGCTACTATTGGGAATAAATTATCCTTGAATAGAAGGATTAGATGTGTATAGGATTTATAAGTTGGTCTAATTAATTTGGAATTGTTGTATAATTGATTGATTGTTGACTTTCTCTTTATATCATTTTGCATGAGGAAAAAAAAGAAAAAGTTGAGATTTTTGTCAATATACCAAAAATGCTTTTCATAGTGTGTGGTTTTAAAATGGAAAAAATTGAGTTTATAAAAAGATGTCGTTCTTGGAATTTATATAAAAAATATTATAATTGTACTCTTATATATCCATTATCTTAGAATTTTGATCTATTGTCATTATTGGTCGAGCGAAATATTACGTTATGTAGATCGACTAAAAATATATATATATATTATGTGACAAATTTTCTTTATATTTCGATTTTTTTAGTAAAAAATTTGACTCTGACACAAATCACGATGCAAATTTTTTTACTCACTCTTTTACACCTACATTTTCAGGAAAATGTGGATGTTGTTGGGAGAACTACTCTGAAGGACTTGCTGCTGTGACTTTTGCTTTACTATATTCACAATTTTTTGTATAGAAAATATGTATCAACTTATGAGAAGGCAAAATTAAGCAAATCTAGCATGTAGATGCATATTTGTTGTTTTCTTCTTGACTTATGTGTTAAATTTTTATCAGAATTCAAGATTCAAAGTAAGTTTGAATTATGTTATATACGAGATAAATGTAATTCGGAAAAGGACAGTACTAGATCGGATTCATTATGCACATATTTATCTTATATTTCTATAAGAGATCATTTTCACAGTTTAAACATGTGAAAAAAAGAAAAAAACACGTTTGATGCCTTGATTAAAATTTGATTAAATTCAAATTTGCAATGTCGAAAAGTCCTACACTAAAGATTAATTAGATTTAATTAAATTTCATAATAATCAAAATAAAAATAGTATAGTAATTGAGGGATCAAAAGTGTAGAAGGAGAATACTATTTTTGTTTACCCAATTATTGGTAAATTATGATTTTAATCTTTGTGGTATATAATCAATACATTTATTTTTAACTAATAATTAAAATGTAGATTTTTGGTCCTTTTGAGTAGGAAATATTTCATTTCTGAACTATTTTGATAATTAATACTTATTCTCAAATATGGAGTAACATTTCAAGATTCACGTAACACATGAGTAACTAAATGATGAAGCATTCAATAATTCTGAAATTTTATAAAGATTAAATATATTTAGTCAGATATCATAATGATTAAAAAGACAATTCAATGCATGAAATATTTTCTATTAGCAGAGTCTAGAAAAAGATCATACTCCAATGAATGTGATGTATACGACCTATCCTAATAAAAACATTTAAGAATAACTTCATCGTTACTCCAAGGGACCAAGGATCCTCTTTAGATAATTGAAGGATCAAAAGTGTTATTAACCCCAAATGCTAACCCCTCTTCATTTTTCAACTCCCCCCCCCCCTCCTCCTCTCCACCTCCATCTTTCTCTGTTTTTAATTTCTTGTTTTTTAGGTTTCTGAAATATTTGAATGATTAATAAATTTATCTAAAAGATAATTTTATTATTGATGTGTGTTTTAATATACAAAGAATGACAATCAAAATATGAAATTCGTGAAAAGTTGATAGCTTAGGTGGTTAAATAAAACAATGGAAAGTTAACATAGCATATGAAATACAAATTCCTTTTGAAAGTCTATAAAAAAATTGATAGTTTTTTATAAATAAGTCATAATATATAAATATATTTATTTTTTAACTTGTTCTTCAATTTTGATAATGTACAAATAACATTTAAATTTGTATAAAGTTAATCAAGCAAACACACACGTCTTACTTAATATACACAAGTTAAAGTATGTACAACGCAAAATTGGAAAACATAAATATTAGCGGATATCAAATTAAATGACATGACTTAATGTATTTATTGTATTATTATTATGCAAAAATAACTAGAGATTTGCATAGATTTCTTTATTTTATTTTCTTTGGTAAGTAAATCCATAAATAGAGAAAAGCACGCTTCTTTGATCCTTCTTGTCTGATTCTCTTTCTATAGAGGCCGAAGCACTCGGCGTTTTCGTACTTTTTTTTTCCTTCTCTCAGTTGGGGTGGATCCTGATCGGGATTTGAATCAGTAAGTTTCATCAATTTTTTCTTTATTTGTTGAAATTTTCTGCATAATTTATTGCTATTATTTTGATCTTGTGTGATCTGTTGCAATTTGAATTGAAGAAAATGATCCAGTATTGATTTTCTGTTATAGCATTTGTATCTGGGTTAGATCTGTTTGATAATTTGATGGTGTTGATCTGTTTTTTTTTTGGTTTAGCATTGATTAATTTATTCAGATCTAATAGAGTTAATCATTTGAATTGGTGATCATTGTTGGGAAATTTTTTGGATCTAATGATCTGGATTTTTTTAAATTTTGGTTTGTATTGGCGAAACGAGGGATTAGGTTTAGAGAAATTAGTTTTTGGATTGAAATGAGTAGGAATGGAATAGAATATGTAGAGGATTCATATTGCCAACCCCGACTAGTTTTGCATTGAGGATTAATTAGTGTTTTTATTAAAAAATTGGGGGTAGGTGGAGGAGAAATGGGTGAGGGGATTACAAGGTATAGCAATTGATTTTTTAGCAACGAGGTGAAAGTTCAGGTAGCTAACCAACTAAGCTACTAAGATTCACGTGAGGTGAGGAGTAGTTAGTTTGATTGATTGATCAGAAACTAGATATTGTTTTGTTTTCTATGCTCTTTTTACTTATGGATCTGAGGTTGCTACAAAATCTTGATATTGATTTGGAATTTTGCATGTGTTAGAAGCTGCTTCAAGATGTCAACATACACCCCTAAGAATATACTCATTACTGGAGCTGCCGGATTTATTGCATGTCATGTAGCCAACAGGCTTGTTCGGAGCTACCCTGATTACAAGATTGTTGTCCTTGACAAACTTGACTATTGTTCAAATTTGAAGAACCTTATTCCTTCCCGATCTTCCCCTAATTTCAAGTTTGTTAAGGGAGACATTGCTAGTGCAGATCTCGTTAACTACCTTCTCATAACTGAGTCCATTGACACTATAATGCACTTTGCTGCTCAGACCCATGTTGATAACTCCTTTGGTAATAGCTTTGAGTTTACTAAGAATAACATCTATGGTACCCATGTACTATTAGAGGCCTGCAAAGTTACTGGTCAGATCAGAAGGTTTATCCATGTGAGTACGGATGAGGTCTATGGGGAGACTGATGAGGATGCTGTTGTAGGAAACCACGAAGCCTCACAACTCCTTCCCACTAACCCATATTCAGCCACAAAAGCTGGGGCTGAAATGCTTGTTATGGCTTATGGTAGATCATATGGGTTACCTGTTATAACCACTAGAGGGAACAATGTCTATGGTCCTAACCAATTTCCTGAGAAACTAATCCCTAAGTTTATACTTTTAGCCATGAGGGGAAAGCCTCTTCCTATTCATGGTGATGGTTGTAATGTTCGTAGTTATCTCTATTGTGAGGATGTTGCTGAGGCTTTTGAAGTTGTTCTACACAAGGGAGAGGTCGGTCACGTTTATAACATTGGAACTACAAAAGAGAGAAGAGTGATTGATGTTGCCCAAGATATATGCAAACTCTTTAACATAGATTCAGAGAAAGTTATTCAGTTTGTGGAGAACAGGCCATTTAATGACCAAAGGTACTTTCTGGATGATCAGAAGTTGAAGAACTTGGGTTGGTCTGAGACGACCATGTGGGAAGAGGGTCTGAAAAAGACTATTGAATGGTATAAGAATAACCCTGATTGGTGGGGGGATGTCTCGGGAGCATTGCTTCC